>SEYY01020039.1:0-7500 GCA_009176605.1 Armadillidium nasatum
GACGTCTGTCAAGTTAGCAAAAGATTTTAGCTAAAGATTTTTTTTAAGGACAAACTTCAGAGGACAAACAGGACAGACAACCACAGTGTAACAATAAACAAATAAATAAGAATTATTAAAATATATTTCAAAAAAGAAGTTAATTAAAATTAAATAGTTAAATAAATTAATTTAATAATTAAGAAGTATCAATTAAATTAATATAATTAATTTAATTTAAAAAAAAAAAAAAAAAAAAAAAAAATTTTTTTTTTTTTTTTTTTATTTAATTAATTAAATAAATTTAATTAAATAATTTAATTAAATTAATAAATTAATAAATTAATTAATTAATAAATTAATTTTAAATTAAATTTATTTAATAATTATGAATTATTAATTACATTAAAAATTATTTAAATTATTAATGAATATAATAAAATTTAATTAAAATAATTAAATAAATTAATTTAATAATTAAGAAGTATTAATTAAATTAATATAAATTAATAAAATTTAAGTAAATTAATTAGTTAAATAAATTTATTTAATAATTATGAATTATTAATTAAATTAAAAATTATTTAAATTATTAATGAATATAATAAAATTTAATTAAAATAATTAAATAAATTAATTTAATAATTAAGAAGTATTAATTAAATTAATATAAATTAATAAAATTTAATGAATTAATTAGTTAAATACATTAATTTAAAAATTATAAAGTATTAATAAAATTAAAAATTAATTAAATTATTAATGAAATTAAAAAATTTAATTAAATTAATTTGTTAAATAAATTAATTTAATAATTAAAAAGTATTAATAAAATTAAAATAAATTAATAAAACTTGATTAAATTAATTAGTTAAATAAATTAATTTAAAAATTATAAATTATTTAAATTAATAAAAATTAATTAATTTAATAATTATGAAGTATTAATTAAATTAAAAATTAATTAAATTATCAATGAAATTGATAAAATGATTAATTAAATTAATTACTTAAATAAATTAATTTAATATTTAAGAAGTATTAATAAAATTAAAATAAATTAATAAAATTTAATTAAATTAATTACTTAAATAAATTTATTTGAAAATTATAAATTAATTTAATATTTAAGAAGTATTAATAAAATTAAAATAAATTAATAAAATTTAATTAAATTAATTACTTAAATAAATTTATTTGAAAATTATAAATTAATTTAATAATTTAAGAAGTATTAATAAAATTAAAATAAATTAATAAAATTTAATTAAATTAATTTAGTTAAATAAATTAATTTTAATTAATTAAGTATTAATAAAATTAAAATAAATTTAATAAAATTTAATTAATTAATTTAATAAATTTAATTAAATTAATAAATATTTAATTAATAAAATTAATTAAATTTTTTTTTTTTTTTTTTTTTTTTTTTTTTTTTTTTTTTTTTTAAAATAATTAAAAAGTTTTAATTAAATTAATTAGTTAAATAAATCAATTTAAAATTTATGAAGTATTAATTAAATTAATAAATATTAATGAAATTAATAAAGTTTAATTAAATTCATTAGCTAAATAAATTAATTTAATAATTAAGAAGTATTAATTTAATTAAAATAAATTAATAAAATTAATTAAATTAATTAAAAATAATAAATTTAATTTTTAATTAAATTAATAAATTATTAAAAATTAATTATAAAATTATTAAATTATTAATTAAAGTTATAAAATTAAATTAATTAGTTAAATAAATTAATTATTAAAAAGAATTAATTAAATTAATATAAATTAATAAAATTTAATTACTAGTATGCAATTACTAGTACCTTAGTAAATCTAGATATTGTATTGTCAAAGTGGCAGAGTTCACAATATAGATCTCAGAAGCATCTAAAGATTTCTTTTTAAATGATCAAAATTAAGAAAAAAATTGAAAATATTTCAATTCATATTGCAAAAGAGTTACGACCTCGAGAAGAAATTCAACAATTACATACAAATACTAGTACCTTAGGAAATCTAGAAATTAAATCATCAAAGTGGCAGAGTTCATAATATAGATCTCAGAAGCATCTAAAGATTTTCTTTTCTCAAATATCAAAATTTAAGGAAAAAATAACATTTTTTAAATTCATATTGCATAAGAGTGACGACCTCGAGAAGAAATTCAACAATATCATGCAATTACGAGTACCTTAGAAAATCTAGATATTGTATCGTCAAAGTGGCAGAGTTCACAATATAGATCTCAGAAGCATCTAAAGATTTCTTTTTAAATGATCAAAATTTAAGGAAAAAATTGAAAATATTTCAATTCATATTGCAAAAGAGTTACGACCTCGAGAAGAAATTCAACAATTACATGCAATTACTAGTACCTTAGTAGAAAATCTAGATATTGTATCGTCAAAGTGGCAGAGTTCACAATATAGATCTCAGAAGCATCTAAAGATTTCTTTTTAAATGATCAAAATTAAGAAAAAATTGAAAATATTTCAATTCATATTGCAAAAGAGTTACGACCTCGAGAAGAAATTCAACAATTACATGCAATTACTAGTACCTTAGAAAATCTAGATATTGTATCGTCAAAGTGGCAGAGTTCACAATATAGATCTCAGAAGCATCTAAAGATTTCTTTTTAAATGATCAAAATTTAAGGAAAAATTGAAAATATTTCAATTCATATTGCAAAAGAGTTACGACCTCGAGAAGAAATTCAACAATTACATGCAATTACTAGTACCTTAGGAAATCTAGAAATTAAATCATCAAAGTGGCAGAGTTCATAATATAGATCTCAGAAGCATCTAAAGATTTTCTTTTCTCAAATATCAAAATTAAGGAAAAAATAACATTTTTAAAATTCATATTGCATAAGAGTGACGACCTCGAGAAGAAATTCAACAATATCATGCAATTACGAGTACCTTAGAAAATCTAGATATTGTATCGTCAAAGTGGCAGAGTTCACAATATAGATCTCAAAAGCATCTAAAGATTCTCAAAGGAAAAATTGAAAATATTTCAATTCATATTGCAAAAGAGTTACGACCTCGAGAAGAAATTCAACAATTACATGCAATTACTAGTACCTTAGAAAATCTAGATATTGTATCGTCAAAGTGGCAGAGTTCACAATATAGATCTCAGAAGCATCTAAAGATTTTCTTTTCTCAAATATCAAAATTAAGGAAAAAATAAAAAATTTTTAAATTCATATTGCATAAGAGTGACGACCTCGAGAAGAAATTCAACAATATACATGCAATTACGAGTACCTTAGAAAATCTAGATATTGTATCGTCAAAGTGGCAGAGTTCACAATATAGATCTCAAAAGCATCTAAAGATTTCTTTTTAAATGATCAAAATTTAAGGAAAAATTGAAAATATTTCAATTCATATTGCAAAAGAGTTACGACCTCGAGAAGAAATTCAACAATTACATGCAATTACTAGTACCTTAGAAAATCTAGATATTGTATCGTCAAAGTGGCAGAGTTCACAATATAGATCTCAAAAGCATCTAAAGATTTTGGAAAAATTGAAAATATTTCAATTCATATTGCAAAAGAGTTACGACCTCGAGAAGAAATTCAACAATTACATGCAATTACTAGTACCTTAGAAAATCTAGATATTGTATCGTCAAAGTGGCAGAGTTCACAATATAGATCTCAGAAGCATCTAAAGATTTTCTTTTTCAAATGATCAAAATTAAGAAAAAATTGAAATTTTTTAAATTCATATTGCAAAAGAGTTACGACCTCGAGAAGAAATTCAACAATTACATGCAATTACTAGTACCTTAGAAAATCTAGATATTGTATCGTCAAAGTGGCAGAGTTCACAATATAGATCTCAGAAGCATCTAAAAATTTTCTTTTCTCAAATGATCAAAATTAAGGAAAAAATTGAAAATTTTTAAATTCATATTGCAAAAGAGTTACGACCTCGAGAAGAAATTCAACAATATCATGCAATTACTAGTACCTTAGAAAATCTAGATATTGTATCGTCAAAGTGGCAGAGTTCACAATATAGATCTCAGAAGCATCTAAAGATTTCTTTTTAAATGATCAAAATTAAGAAAAAATTGAAAATATTTCAATTCATATTGCAAAAGAGTTACGACCTCGAGAAGAAATTCAACAATTACATGCAATTACTAGTACCTTAGGAAATCTAGATATTAAATCATCAAAGTGGCAGAGTTCATAATATAGATCTCAGAAGCATCTAAAGATTTTCTTTTTCAAATATCAAAATTAAGGAAAAAATAACATTTTTTAAATTCATATTGCATAAGAGTGACGACCTCGAGAAGAAATTCAACAATTACATGCAATTACTAGTACCTTAGAAAATCTAGATATTGTATCGTCAAAGTGGCAGAGTTCACAATATAGATCTCAAAAGCATCTAAAGATTTCTTTTTAAATGATCAAAATTAAGAAAAAATTGAAAATATTTCAATTCATATTGCAAAAGAGTTACGACCTCGAGAAGAAATTCAACAATTACATGCAATTACTAGTACCTTAGAAATCTAGATATTAAATCATCAAAGTGGCAGAGTTCATAATATAGATCTCAGAAGCATCTAAAGATTTTCATTTTTCAAATATCAAAATTAAGGAAAAAACTACATTTTTTAAAAATTCATATTGCAAAAGAGTGACAACCTCGAGAAGAAATTCAAGAATTTTTTAACTTTTGGCATATTTTCAACTCTTTTGGAAGCTTATGTCCTTTGCACACCAGATTATATATATATATATATATATATATATATATAATATATATATATATATATATATATATATATATATATATATATATAATATATATATATATATATATATATATATAATATATATATATATATATATATTATATATATATATATATTATATATATATATATATATATATATATCTTATTAATATTCTTTTAAAAAAAAGTAGAATTCAAGAAAATATTAAATTTGTTGGTATAAGAATTGAAACTAAAATTAGGTGTTACAATATATTAAATAAAAAGTACAAATACTTTAAATAATATTATATATTTAAATTTGCAACATATATTTATAAATACACTAGAACATAATAGTTATATATGTAAAATCTGCGTAATTTTAAAAAAATTTGCAATTATTGTATATTTCCAAATTTTGGTAATAATATTTCATGAATATTATAATAATATATATATATATATATATATATATATATATATATATATATATATATATATATATATATATATATATATATATATATATATATATGATTATTTCACTTAAATCACTTTATATATATACTCTATATTATTCGAAGCACCAATAAGATACATTTAAGGGCAAAACGGTGTGCGAAATATAATTATCAATCATAAACAGCGAATATGAGAACAAAAGCAATTCTGATGTAACAGGAAAGCATTGGATGCTTATTGACAATCTTTAATGAAAAGGAAATTCTCTATTATACATTAAATGATCAGAACAACTTAAAGAAACTTTAATTAAAAGCCTTCTCTATGCAATTCATATAAGTAATAAATGAGGTTTTTTAGTGGATGAATATAAAATCTGCTAAATTATACGGACTCCACTACAACCCTATGGAATGGGATTGTGGAATCTATGTTATAAACAACACTGAATACACTTACGAGCAAACAGACATGAAAAGAAGAAATTTTCATAAAACTCAGTAAAGAAATTAGAAGGAAACATTAAGTTTGTTGAATTTCTAAAACATAAACAAAAATGTTGCAGCAAATACTAATGTTAAAGAGATATTTGCAAAATATAGCATTTTAAGAGCAAATCTGATAATCCTTACATTTTTGCAAACTACACTACATATAATAACATTATTCAACATCAATTAACAACAATGTCTTATAAAGCCATTACTTGCTACTATGCCAAATTTAAAAAAATGAATCAGTAACCATACTACAATTTTTTTTCGATGAAATTGATAAAATGCACATTTTCTCGCAAAGTTACTAGAAAAGACTACTAATGTAACAATTGACATTGAAGATTATTTTTATTATATATATATATATATATATATATATATATATATATATATATATATATATATATATATATATATATATATATATATATATATATATATATATATATATATATATATATATATATATATATATATATACCTTGAAGATTCCTAGTCTAAAGAATTTATTAATTGAGTATTTGTTATTTATTTGAAAATATATATTTTATTGATATATTACAGAATTATTTTACAAAAATAGTCCCAACTTGTCCAATAACTATTGTTACGAAATACTTTAAGAATAGTAATTTTCAAAAATTCAAGAGCTGTAAAATTTTACTTATTGTAGGTAATATAGATATGAACTATAAGATTTTTTTTTTATATAAATAAAGTGTAAACAAATTTGTGTGCGATTAATACTCATTAATACTCATATTCATGACAATAAAATTTATGAAAGAAGACCACAAAGGGGTCTTGCAAGAACAAATAAAAAATTTCTAGAAAACATTGGTTAATTGCATAAGAGAAAGCTATCTCAGCTGGAAATATGACTGAAATACCTTCAACTACTATGTTGAGAAATATCAAGTACGAAGTTAATAAAAGAAACGATTTACATGAAGACGACATTGTGGCCTTAGATGTTCAACGACACATTTTGAAAGATAAAGAAGAGAAAAAAATTGCCAGGAGTCAATATGACGATATTATAGTTTCCATTTGCAATTTTTTTGGCATATGAAGAACACTTTAAGAATTTTAATATGACACAAACGTAGAAAATTAAATTTTTTTTCTGATGGAACTGGTTTTCTAAAATCAATGCTCCTATATAAAGTTCCAAACTTTAAAAGAAAACTTTAATATACTGCGGCAGCTCGTGTTGAATTTTCAAACAATTACCAGTTACTTCTTGCATAGCTTCGAAACACACAGATAATTGAATTTCATTATATTTTAATGGCAATGATAATGCAAATTTGCTATCTAATATTATTCACTAAACACAAATCATAACTGTTGATACAAGCAAGGCTATATTGCTGCAACAATGATAGAGTAACTTAATACATTACTAAATTTTATTAAACAGAAGTAAAAAAAAATACCATAACAATTCAATACAGTTGGATACATATGTATAATTCATTATTAAAAAAAATTATGACAGCTTTAATTAAGAAAGAAAATTTACAAATAAATGAATGTATGAATTCTAAGTATCATTTTTATTCATTAAGTAAATTGATAATTTTTTAAAACAATTTGTATTTACATCCTAAATTAAACTTTAGCGATATAATAACTATTAATTCAATGAAAATAAAATACCTTACAATGAAATGTAAATTAGAAATTAAAGAACTTTTTCCAATGTTTACTATGCGAATTCATAAAAATAGTATTACAAATCCTAGAATATTCGAGAAACAGATCATCAATATGTAATATAATAAAAATTATTATAATTA
>SEYY01020039.1:10000-12076 GCA_009176605.1 Armadillidium nasatum
TATTTTTATTTTTAATTTTTATTAATATATTTCATTATTGCATTTACTAGTGTTATTATTATCATTATTTTTAAAGTTATCTTTATTAATATTATTTGCAATATCAGTCTAGTTTTTGGAATGCATTAATTTTCATAATAATTTTAATGTATTATTATAATTTTGTTTATTTTTAATAGTATTATAATAGTTTTTATTTATATTATTATTATTATTATTATTATTATTATTATTATTATTATTATTATTATTATTATTATTATTATTATTATTATTATTATTATTATTATTAATTTTTTATTTTTTATTTTTTTTTATTGCTTTCAATAATAACATGATATTTTAATTAATATAATCCATACAGTAGAAATTACTATCACAATAATGTTAAATTGAGTTTATTTATTTACAAATAACTTCCATAGTTAAAATTGTTGAATTTCTTCTCGAGGTCGTCACTCTTTTGCAATATGAATTTAAAAAATGTTATTTTTTCCTAAATTTTGAAATTTGAGAAAAGAAAATCTTTAGATGCTTTTGAGATCTATATTATGAACTCTGCCACTTTGATGATTTAATTTCTAGATTTCCTAAGGTACTAGTATTTGTAGGTAATTGTTGAATTTCTTTTCGAGGTCGTAACTCTTTTGCAATATGAATTGAAATATTTTCAATTTTTCCTTAATTTTGATGTTTTAGAGATCTATATTGTGAACTCTGCCACTTTGACGATACAATATCTAGATTTTCTAAGGTACTAGTAATTGCATGTAATTGTTGAATTTCTTCTCGAGGTCGTAACTCTTTTGCAATATGAATTGAAATATTTTCAATTTTTCCTAAATATTGATCATTTAAAAAGAAATCTTTAGATGCTTTTGAGATCTATATTGTGAACTCTGCCACTTTGACGATACAATATCTAGATTTCCTAAGGTACTAGTAATTGCATGATATTGTTGAATTTCTTCTCGAGGTCGTCACTCTTTTGCAATATGAATTGAAATATTTTCAATTTTTTCTTAATTTTGATCATTTAAAAAGAAATCTTTAGATGCTTCTGAGATCTATATTGTGAACTCTGCCACTTTGACGATACAATATCTAGATTTTCTAAGGTACTAGTAATTGCATGTAATTGTTGAATTTCTTTTCGAGGTCGTAACTCTTTTGCAATATGAATTGAAATATTTTCAATTTTTCCTTAAATTTTGATCATTTAAAAAGAAAATCTTTAGATGCTTCTGAGATCTATATTGTGAACTCTGCCACTTTGACGATACAATATCTAGATTTTCTAAGGTACTAGTAATTGCATGTAATTGTTGAATTTCTTCTCGAGGTCGTAACTCTTTTGCAATATGAATTGAAATATTTTCAATTTTTCCTAAATATTGATCATTTAAAAAGAAATCTTTAGATGCTTTTGAGATCTATATTGTGAACTCTGCCACTTTGACGATACAATATCTAGATTTTCTAAGGTACTCGTAATTGCATGATATTGTTGAATTTCTTCTCGAGGTCGTCAACTCTTATGCAATATGAATTTTAAAAATTTATTTTTTCCTTAATTTTGATATTTGAGAAAAGAAAATCTTTAGATGCTTCTGAGATCTATATTATGAACTCTGCCACTTTGACGATACAATATCTAGATTTCCTAAGGTACTAGTAATTGCATGTAATTGTTGAATTTCTTCTCGAGGTCGTAACTCTTTTGCAATATGAATTGAAATATTTTCAATTTTTCCTAAATTTTGATCATTTAAAAAGAAATTTTTAGATGCTTTTGAGATCTATATTGTGAACTCTGCCACTTTGACGATACAATATCTAGATTTTCTAAGGTACTCGTAATTGCATGATATTGTTGAATTTCTTCTCGAGGTCGTCACTCTTATGCAATATGAATTTAAAAAATGTTATTTTTTCCTTAATTTTGATATTTGAGAAAAGAAAATCTTTAGATGCTTCTGAGATCTATATTGTGAACTCTGCCACTTTGACGATACAATATCTAGATTTTCTAAGGTACTAGTAATTGCATGTATATTGTTGAATTTCTTCTCGAGG
>SEYY01020040.1:5000-10986 GCA_009176605.1 Armadillidium nasatum
AATTATCGACATTGTTTAAATAAATTGTGACTGACAAAATGTATTATTTAATAAAGTAATACAACCTTACTTAACATTAAATTAACCAAACGGATTCAATCCTATTTCACCAACTCATGAAGGCGAAAAAAGAAAAAGAAGAAGAAAAAAAAAAACGGAATTACTTCTTTTACTTCTTAAGAAATAATATAATGACATATCTTGCAAAAAATATATATATATATATATATATATATATATATATAATATATATATATATATATATATATATTATATATATATATATATATATATATATATTAACCTCGAATAGTTTTAAATTGAAGAAATTCATCTATTGCAGATGCTTACTGAGCTCGCTACAAAAAAGTGGAAAACCAGAGTAGTAGAGAGATATTGTGGGCCTAAAAAGTCTTGTAATTCCAGTAAAACAATTATTCTTTAACTGTAACGATCTTAATAGATAATGGAAATGCTAAACAATACAAAATTAATTGACATATGTAGAAAATTAGAATCGTTAAACTCCATGAACATTTTATGAAATGTTTACTCAAGAAAATCAAATAAAACAATTTGAAGTGAAACTCATGATAATATCAAGAATTTGTAACAAAATTTGAAATTGAAATATCTTATAATTTTTCAGTTAATAAAGAGCATTTTATAAAATATTTAGAAATTTTATTTTTAATATTTGAAATTATACTTAAAAGGGAAACAAATATATATATATATAATATAATATATTAATATTAATTATTTTTATATTATTTATTTAATATATAATATATAATTTATATATATATATATATATTATATATATATATATATATATATATATATTATATAATTATATATATATATTATATCTATATATATATTGTATATATATATATATTATATATATATAGCACAGCTCAAATGGAGGATGTTTTCTAAAAAAAATGGAAAATACCCCATATCTTAGAAATGGAAAAGTAGTCGACAATATCATCACTCACAGGTCGGGGGGTACGGAGGGGCAGAGCCCCCCGTAACATACTGGGTATAATACCCTTTTAAGTTTTTTAGCCCAAAAAATGGCTTAAAAAAATTTTTTTTTGAACATCTTACTTTGAACCCAGTAAAAATTTGTGGATCCTCAAACTGCACCTTACACTCAAAATATAGGGGCTACATGGAGTTTACTTAAATATAAAAAAAAAATATATATATAATATATTTTTTTTTTTTTTATTATTTATTTTTTTTTTTTTTTTTTTTTTTTTTTTTTTATATATTATATATTATATATAATTATATATATATATATATATATATATATATATATATATATATATATATATATATATATAATATAAAAGCTAATCATCAAAAGTTTTTTACATATATAAAATAACAAAAAAAGGTTGTTAAATTTTTGTGTTTGTAAAACTGAAATTAATTTTTTAAAATAATTGTAAGTTTTTTCCCATTTCACATATTTTTATTACTTTGCTATATTTGTGAGGAAAATTTGAGGGTTCTGTACTAGTCTTGGCATTCGTATATTATTGACTTAATATTTTTTGAGCTTCACACTCCTAATATGTTTTCTTGTGAGTCGAAGTTAATGACTGAATTGAATTAAAATGAGACACGCGGTCAGACTCCAGATTAGACATGACTTTTTTAAAAAAAACTACGAATCGTAGTGAAAAATAAATTACATTTTTAGAATCCTTGTCGAATTTTAGTTAGGAAAAGTGTAAAATATTTGCAAAAAAATAAAAAAAAAAATTAATAAAAAATGATTTTGTACGGCAACTGATGACGTAGAAAACAACAACTGATGACGTAACAAACTTAAATTTGGTGTTTTGATGATCGTATGTCTACAGGGGGCTCTACCCCCCGTACCCCCCGACCCGTGAGTGATGATGATACTGTAGACTACTTTTTCTGTGGACGATTTGGGGGTATTTTCCATTTTTTCCAATTTCGAGAAAATTGAAAAAAAGCGTACCTCGCCAGGCGTACGATGCTCTCCACAGATAAAAATAAGTAAACTTTTCTTATGTAAACTTTATTATTATAAGGATTTTTTTTCTATATCCCAATTTTTCATACCTGAAATTCGACAAGGATTCTAAAAATGTAATTCTTTTTTATGTAGGTTCAGTAGTTTTTAAGATATGAGTCATGTCTAATCTAGAGTCTGGCCGAGACACGCATATTTTTAATTAAAAGAATTTTTTTTAGAAGCATCTCTTCCCTCACCATCATTAAATTAATGGTACTTTTTCAAACATCTACGGAGCTAAACATTTTTCTTTAAAAAATTAAAATTATATAAATATATATATATATATTTATATATATATATATATATATATATATATTATATATATATATATATATATATATATATATTATATTATGTTTATTAGAAATTCCATACATTTTGCTTTAGAAGACAAAACTATTTATGGTTTTTAAACTTTGCTTCTTTGTAGATAAAATAAAGCTCTTTTTTATTTTTGGAAGTATCAAAATACGCCCTAAAGCTACACACCAATTTTTGAACGGCAACACAAAAAATATTGTTTCTGCCTGTTTGAACATGCTAGGACATTCGCACCCTTGGCTTTAACCTCGTTGGTATTAAAATTAAAATGTAAGTGTGTTATAAAAATTATATGACCAACATCGATGAAAATCTTCAAGATCGCAATGTATTAACTATTTAAATTATTTGTAGAATCATGGTAGTTATATATACTTTCAACCCTTAGGGTAGAAATCTTTATAGAGCTTTGTGAGAGAGTTAGGGCCCAACGTGACCTACTCAACGTCTGATAACTTTTGTTTTACTATTTGAATTAAAATTGACCTTTTGATTATTCTTGGGTTGGGTTAGTTTATTTAACTTGAATTGTATGATTGACGTGGACTTACTGTTTAACAGGGCCTTAGGTTTTGAGCAGAGTTTTAAGAGTTCTTGCTTGTTTTGGTTGAGTCTATGTTTCTACTTGGCTGAAAAGTTACCTTAATTACTACTTATAAAAATTTACTTATGCGCTTATACAAAAGAGCCACACATCCAAGTTAATTTACTTTGGAAATCAAATAAATCCCGTTACTTTACAATTACAGAATTTTTAAATGGTGAGTTCTTTATTAATTTCTTTTTATTAAGTTGTAGGCTTAAATTTTAATAGAATAAGGTTTATTCTCGAAAAAAGCAGTACCATACCAGTCCTTTCCAAAGCCAAGCAAGCTAGAGTATTTTTAACTACTAATATCTGTATTAAGCTTTTTCAGAATTGGTTTCAGTCCTATTTTAATTGTAAATTCCCAACTTAATTTTTCTTTAATTGTAATTTTAAACTTGGATTATTAGAAATTGAATGCAAATTGAATCTTATTAAATTTTTAAACAAATTAATTGATTAATTTTAAATGTTGCAATTTTAAATCGCCTTCTTATTAAAGAGAGAGGATATGAAACGGTATATCGAGGTTATTTTTACTGAAATTAAAACTAGTCCCTGCTATTCATTTATGAGAAATTAGAAGAAATTAAAAATTGCATTAGATAATGAAAAAAGTTAATAAAGCTGTTCTATCTAACATAATAAAATTTGAATCTTGTGAAAATGTTGCCCGTTCCTCTTTTGTTAACCAAGTTTTAAGACGCTCTGTTTCTTACTTTGATCCTTTAATGAGTATATTTGTAGGTAGTGAATGCAAAACTAAAACTAGCAACTCCTCCCCTACTAGCGAAGTGTCTGTCCCAACTATTACCAATCCCCCTGAATGTACTTCTTCCAACAACAGTGTTTGGCCTATTCTTAATTTAAATTTGTTGGTAAATACCTCAGAAGCTCCCATTTTGAAAAGTGAAATTGTGGATAGTGATATTGATAGTAGCTTGAATTGTAAATTTGATGATAATGTACATAAAGTACCAGTACCTATGCCTTTAGATACTAGATTTGAGCACAGCTGTAATACTAGCCCTAAAATTGCAGAACCTCATATAAATTTGAGTTCTCTGCATAATGCTTATTCTGATGTACCTGATTTAGTTTCTCCCAAAGAAAAATCTTGCTTTCTTGTTGCTTTTGATATTAAAATTGAAGTATCTTATTCGGAAATTAGTTTTGAATATTTGAAACAGAGATATAGCATTAACCATATCAAATGATTTGCATGATTCTAAAGATTTTGTTAAATTAAATGCTTTTTTGAAGGTAAATGTGTTACAACTTTTATCTCCTTTCAAAATTGAAAGATTTATTAATGTGGTTTGCTTTAAAATTGATTTAAATATGTTGCCCTTTTGGGATATTGCTTATTTTCTTTATACTACACAATTACCTAGTAAATTTTACTTTTATTGAGAGATTGATCCACTCTTGCTTTTTACTTTAAAATTTTGCCAGCAGAATTTTCTGCACTTAATGAAATTTATCCAAGTGATTTATATTTTTAAATTTTGGTTTGCTACAGTAGTGGATATTATTCATTACAAGTGTGCTTTGCTTTGTTTTATACGGTAAAGGCTATTTGCCTATTTTAAAATTGAAACTGAAATCCTGAAAATTGAATATAATGCCAAGCCAATTTTACCATTTTTTGAACATTTTAATTTTGTGTGTGATGAACATACTTTCCCCCATTATTGTAGAATTTCTAAGTTTCCTCATTTTGATTTTGATGTTTTAAATGCTGCATTGATGAGGGAAACATATCTTAAACAAATACTCAACTATCTTAAAATTCCAGAAATACAGGCTGGATGATTATGAATTGACTTTCTCATTTACCTTTAAGTTAGTATGTAGCATTTAGTTTTAATTAATATGTAGGATTATTTTAGCAATGTAGAGATTTTGATTTAAAATTAATATTGTAGTTGTAAGGAAGATGCAGATTATTTTAACTTTAAATATGATTTTGAATTTAACTTTGTTGAAATGCATGTTAGAATAAATAGCATGTTTTGATGATTAGGCTTAACATCTACTTATTGATTTAACTTTGAATTTTCCCTCAATTTAAAATAAAAATTTAATTTCTTGTTGTGGGAGATTATAGAAATTCCTTACATTTTGCTTAGAAGACAAAACTATTTATGGTTTTTAATCTTTGCTTCTTAGTAGATAAAATTAAACTCTGGTTTTATTTTTTGAAGTAGCAAAATACACCCTAAAGCTACACACCAATTTTTGAACGGCAACACAAAAAATATTGCTCCTGCCTGTTTCAACATGCTAGGACACTCGCACCCTTGGCTTTAACCTCGTTGGTAATAAAATTAAAATGTAAGTGTGTTATAAAAATTATATGACTCACATCGATGAAAATCTTCAAGAACGTAATGTATTAACTATTTAAATTATTTGTAGAATCATGGTAGTTATATATACTTTCAACCCTTAGGGTAGGAAGTCTTTATAGAACTTTGTGAGAGAAGTTAGGGCCCAACGTGACCTACTCAACTCTGATAACTTTTGTTTTACTATTGGAATTAAAATTGACCTTTTGATTATTCTACGGTTGAGTTAGTGTTTTAACTTGAATTGAATGTTTGACTGGACTTTACTGTTTAACAGGGCCTTAGGTTTTGAGCAGAGTTTTAAGAGTTCTTGCTTGTTTTGGTTGAGTCTATGTTCCTACTTGGCTAAAATTTACCTAATTACTAATTATAAAAATTTACTTATGCGCTTATACAAAAGAGCCACACATCCAAGTTAATTACTTTGGAAATCAAAATAAATCCCGTTACTTTACAATTACAGAATATTTTAAATGGTGAGTTCTTTATTAATTTCTTTTTATTTTGTAGGCTAAATTTTAATAGAATTAAGGTTTATTCTTGGCAAAAGCAGTACATATCTGCTAAGCTTTTCAGGGTTTCCGCACAGAATTAAAAATAATATATATATATTATATATATATATATATATATATATTATATATATATATATATATATAT
>SEYY01020041.1:10000-12500 GCA_009176605.1 Armadillidium nasatum
TAATGCTTATACTTATAATACTATTACTATATTATAATATACCTATACCCTAATAATATAACATATATTTATATATTTTATCTACCTAATTATCATATCTATATCTATATACTACTACCTCATAACACTACTATATATATATACTATATATATATATATATAATATAACCTATATACGGCTATAATTATATATATATATTATATCTATGTATATATTAGGTATATACTACCTATATATATATACTTATATCTAATTATATATATATTTCATATATATATATATAACTTACCCTTTTTTTTTATTTTTTTTACCGTTCTCACCCTGAGCACCATAGTTAGGCGGCACATCTTGCGCTAATGAAGCATCCTGCGCAGGTCCGGCTCTCGTCCAGAGATTTTTCAAAGAAGTTATGCCCCAGAAGATTTTGGGGCTAGAGTTGGAAGGATAGCGTAATAGAAAGTGTTCCACTTTCTCCGGGGCCATTCCGCATCTATTACAGGTGGGAGATGCTGCCTGTTTTATTTTGAATTCGTGTTTGTAATCCGCTCTGTTAGGTTCGGGTGTGTGCATCGCATCTCAATCCTTGCACAGTGAGGTTTTGTAAAGTGTCTATATATATATATATTACTTACTAATTTAATTATATTTATTACTTATACTCTATACTCTATATAATATCTATATTATATATATAATATATACCCATACATAATATAATATTCAAATTCTTTTATATATATATCTACTATCTATATACAATCTACTATATAATACTCCTATTCCTATATATACTCATATAATTATATATATATACCACCCTATTATTTACTACTATATACTATATAATATACTATATTACTGACTATTACACTATTAACATCAACTATATACGTTCATACACATATCCTATATTACTACCAACTCACTACTATACTACACTATCAACTACCCTTATACTGTATATCTACTACCCCCCTCCCATCAGTATTATTATAATATCAGGTATTTATTATCACTACTACCTACTATATCATATTCACTATACTACATATATATATACACTCCTCTATCTTATACCATACACTACTACAGCCAGAACTACATCTAACTTACATCACTCACTATACATATACTCACCTACATACTATACGTCATTCCTATAATACTCTATTATGTATATACTAAAAGCTATAACAATCATACCTTCATTATATACCACCTAATATATAACTCCTATCATCTCCTACTATCATCATCATATCTACCTCATAATCATATATCCCTATCTCTCTTTGTATTCTCCTTATTACTTCACTTCTTTATTCTTTCTTCATCTCTTCTCTATTCATTCGCATCGCATTTTTTATATTCTTCGCACTTACTTCTCCATTCTTCATTCTTAGACCACTTCCTCCCCGAACCGATGCGGTAGAGAGATAAGAAGAGATTAGCATAGAGATATCGAGATATATATTATTATTACTATATATATTCATATTTATATGATTAATTTAATAATTATATATACCACTATATTATATATAGTATATAATATCTACTATATATATATTCTATACTTATCTATATATCCTTAATATATAATATATTATACTATAATATATTTTATATCTATATACCTACTATTCGCCTATATATACTCTCTTATATTTACTACCCTTATTATATATATGCATAACTATTATATATATATATATATATTAATTATATATATATATATATATATAATATATACTATATATCTATATTATAATTATATATATATATATATATATATATAATATATATAATAGGAAATCCTTTGAAATATATAAAGGTACGTTCCTCCTTCTTCTGCCTTTAAAATTATTGATCCTTTGAATCATTTCTAATGAAAAAATTTTTGACTCTTGAAAGGCGAAATTATTTTTAGAATTAATTATGAAATTAATAATAAAATTATTACTAAAAAAAAAATTATTACTAAAAAAAAACACATTTAAGGAAAATTTTTTTCTTTATGAAACCATTTTTTCTCTAAAACCTTTTATATTTTTTATATATATATATATATATATATATAATATATATATATATATATATATATAATATATATATATATATATATATATATATATAATATAAATTATATATATATATATATATATATATATATATATATATATTATATATATATATATATTTATATATATATATATATATATATATATATATATATATAAATATTATATATATTTATAAATTATTAAAAATCAAATGAAAAGGCAATTTTTTTGGATTTTTTAAAAATTAAAAGAGAATATAAAGTATAAAAGGGGCCAGTTTTGAATTAACTATTAACAGAAACGGCTCTAAGAACACACACATATATATATTTATGTATATATATTTTATACAATGCACCATATCCTGCATGATGCAGGGTGGTGTCGATTGCAGAAATTTAAAATTCCTGCAATCGTACCTGGGAAATATATATAT
>SEYY01020041.1:20000-25000 GCA_009176605.1 Armadillidium nasatum
ATATATATATATATATATATATTGAAGAAGAAGAAGAAGAAGAAGAAGAAGAAGAAGAAGAAGAAGAAGAAGAAGAAGAAGAAGAAGAAGAAGAAGAA
Organism: Armadillidium nasatum; assembly: GCA_009176605.1. Classification (NCBI taxonomy): domain Eukaryota; kingdom Metazoa; phylum Arthropoda; class Malacostraca; order Isopoda; family Armadillidiidae; genus Armadillidium; species Armadillidium nasatum. Next base: position 20,099 of record SEYY01020041.1, read on the forward strand.
GAAAAAGAAGAAGAAAAAGAAGTAGAAGAAGAAGAAGAAAAAGAAGAAGAAGAGGAGAGAGAGAGAGAGTATTATCTGGTGTCTGACCAATTTCGGAAAGTGCTTAATTCTTTATAAAAAAAAAAAAGAGATCAACTATATAAGATATAAGAAGAGAAGCTCAAAAACTTTCAGGTTATGTTCTAATATGAAATTTAAAAGAAATGTGCTCCATAGAGAAGTTCGAAGGAGACTACATATTCATCGAAGATTTCGTTTACTTAAAGTTCTATCTAGTATATTCACTGAAACCCTTATACCTGACCAAAATATCCCAAAGTCGCAACAGAAACTGACCTTTTGTGAAAATTGCAAAGAGCAACCAACCCTCCTAGACATCTCCACACTCACTAACGTCCGTCTAATACTTTTAATGTTAATTAGAGACTCACTAAAGAATATTATTTTACTGTACTTCTCGATTTTGATATTAAAAATGGCCCGTACAAACAGCAAACGTTCAATCAGATTCACTCCGATCAGGAGAGAAATCACAAAATTCTGCCTCTACGAATATATATATATATATATATATATATATATATATATATATATATATATAATATATATATATATATATATATATATATATATATATATATATATATATATATATATATATATATATATATATATATATTATATATATATATATATATATATATATATATATATATATATATATATATATATATATATATATATATATATATATATATATATATATGTATATATTTATAAACCATATAGGATATATATTATCCTTATGGAAATTTACAGTAATAGTGTTAAAACTTCTGCAATCGACACACCCTGCATCATATATGAAATATATATATATATATATATATATATATATATATATATATATATATATATATATATATATATATATATATAATATATATATATATATATATATATATATATATATATATATATATATATATATATATATATATATATATATATATATATATATACAATATATCAATAAACAACAACAATAATAATAATAATAATAATAATATAATAATAATAATAATAATAATAATAAAATATATAATATTAATAATAATAATAATAATAATAATAAATAATAATAATAATAATAATAATAATAATAATAATAATAATAATAATAAATAAGATTATAATAATTAATAGTAATAAATAATAATAATAATTATTAATTTATAATTATTATTATTATATTATTATTATTTATTATTATTATTATTTTTATTAATATTATTATTATTATTATTATTATTATTATTATATTCAACAGACATTAGTTTGTTTATATACAGTTATTCTTTTGCTGGAATTGACAGAAAAAATCTGACAAGTTTAAAACAGTGTTTGTTTTCTAATATTAACCAAACAAAATCTACTTTTTTAAACAAACTTTATGTTTGTATTCAAAATTTCAACAACTTTAACACATAAATATTTATAATAATATATATATATATATATATAATATAATATATATATATATATATATATATATATATATATATATATATATATATATATATATATATATTATATATATATATATATATATATATATATATATATATGGTTGACGCAATGGTATTACTATTAAAATTGGTATTACTAGTATTCGTAAGGGTATTACGAAGAACTTCTTTGTGATAAATTTTGCCTCTTTTCTTAAAGTTCTTACATGTTATAGATATCAACAATTGTTGTTGACGTTGTTTTCTGAGGAGGAAAAATCATTTACCAAATCGAGAGATTTTCCTCATTGGAACAATGTAATGATGCATGTATGCATGTATGTATGTATGTATGTATGTATGTATGTATGTATGTATGTATGTATGTATGTATGTATGTATGTATGTATGTATGTATGTATGTATGTTATGTATGTATGTATGTATGTATGTATGTATGTATGTATGTATGTATGTATTATGTATTTATGAAGGCCACTTTAGGATATTAACCGGTTTTATGAACCCTATCGTAAAGAGAAACTATATCAATGTCAGGCTAAAAATTCATCCCTCTCTCTCCCACACTTTCTCTCTCTCTCTCTCTCTCTCTCTCTCTCTCTCTCTCTCTCTCTCTCTCTCTCTCTCTCTCTCTCTCTTTCTCTCTCTCCCTTTATCTCTCTCTTATTGGATGTCTGTTGCGAAAATCGTGTACAGATGAAGAGGCCTATAAATAAACTTTTAAGGTGACTTTTACGATCTATTATTTTCAAAATACAACTCTAAGAACAGTGTAAAGTAATAAAAGTTTAATAATATTGGCGGTAAAATATATTTTTTTTATCCCCCAATGTTAAAAAAAACAAAATCCCTTTCATTTGATTTAATACGGTACAAACTCCTTCTAGATAAAGATAATGTAAACAATAAAGAATGTTTTTTTAATACCATTAATAGCGTTAATATATTTTTATGATTTGTTAGTGCTCAAGACTTATCCTTTTAAAGTGTTGGATTAATATCATTGGTTACGTTCTACAATATCCAAGAACGCTTATCATTATTCAAATTTTAATGGTATTACTGGTTTTAGAAGGGTATATATATATATACATATATATATATATATATATATATATATATATATATATATATATATATATATATATATATATATATATATATATATATATATATATATATATATTATATATATATATATATTATTAATATTTCGTACACTGTTCAACGAAATATGTAAAATAAATTTTTTTTTTTGTAACTTTCAATTTAATTTAATTTATTTTCTTTAATTTTGAAATAACTTAAATTGAAAAATAATGCAAAAATTCAAAATAAAACATATTTATGTTTTTTAGCTACATTATTAATTGATTTTGAGTATATTTAATAACCCAATTCTCTCAATGGATCAAATATTTGGATATTAGGAAAAAAAATTTTTACTACTCCTGTCGCATACTACTTCCATTGATGAAGGCTCGTGCTATACGGTATTTTAAACAGTTTCACCCTTCTCTGCCCAACCCTCCGACTCCAGGCTTATCCTATTAATTATGCTGGAAGTCAGCGGATCTTTGACCTTTGACCACCATAGGGGATTATATATATATATATATATATATATATATATATATATATATATATATATATATATATATATATATATATATATATATATATATATATATATATATATATATATATATATATATATTTATATATATATATATATATATATATAATCCCCTATGATATATATAAATATATATTATTATTATTATTATTATTATTATTATTATTATTATTATTATATTATTATTATTATTATTATTATTATTATTATTATTATTATTATTATTATTATTATTATTATACCTCTAAAAAAGTAAAACAAAAAAGAATAACTTAGTATTTATACAAAGTAAGCAGAACGTTGAAGAGAAAAGTCTCTTATTTGCAAAGTAATAAAAAAGACTCTTCAGAGTAAGAAGCAAATTTAATTTTCTCTTTCAAATATCATAATAAAAAAAAATAATTCTATTCAGTTCATCTTGTTCGTAAGAAATAAAACGGTAAAGATCGGACCGAAACTTCAAATTGCTTAAATTTGGGAAAAAAATATATATATATATATATATATATATATATATAATATATATATATATATATATATATATATATATATAGTATATAATGTAATAGTTATTCTCATGGTTCTAGAGGCTGGGAACCTTTTAACAATTTTTTTTCTTTCTTCCCACTTACGATTGCAAGAATGCGACTTAGTCGACACACCCTGCATCATGGGATATGGTGTAGTGCATAATATATATATATATACATATATATATATATATATATATATATATATATATATATATATATATATATATATATATATATATATATAACCTGTAATATATGAAATGTTTAAAGGAAAGTAAAAAGATAGTAACATTTGGAAGCAACTGATTTAAATTTTATGTTGCTTAAAAAAAAAAAAAAAAAAAAAGGTAGGAGAAAGGAGAAACAGAAATAGAACTTTAGGAAAAGAATGAGATAAAATTAGATATAAAAATTAGATATATTAGATATATAAAGATATATTTCGATTGAGAAAGGGAATGAAAATAGATAAAAAAAAATAAAATTTTTAAAATCAAATAAACAATCGTTAGGTATATATATAATATATATATATATATATATATATATATATAATATATATATATATATATATATATAATATTATATATATATATATATATATATATATATATATATATATATATATATATATATATATATATATATATATATATATATATATATATATATATATATATATATATATATATATATATATATATATATATATATATATATATATATATATATATATATATATATATATATATATATATATATATATATATATATATATATATATATATATATATATATATATATATATATATATATATATATATATATATATATATATATATATATACTATATATATATATATATATATATATATATATATATATATATATATATATATATATATATTATATATATATATATATATATATATATATATATATATATATATATATATATATATATATTATATATATTATATATATTATTTATTAGGTGAGGCACCAAATTTTTAGTTGGAGGAAATCAGAACCATAGCTGGTTAATGGCCGACATGTTCCGGTATACCTCTTTTGAAGGTCTGTAAGTGAGAGGAAGTTGGGAAAATAGGTAAAGGGAGTGTGTTCCGGATTTTACCAATAGAGTACATGTAAGACTGAGAATAGCGGTTAAGTCTAGGATCAGAGAGTTGGAAGGAGAAATAAT
>SEYY01020042.1:5000-24245 GCA_009176605.1 Armadillidium nasatum
CATTGTGTATCTTTCCATGGTTCAAATTGAGTAAGTCTGAAATTGAAAAAAGTCAAATGAAATGCAGTAAAAAACTTGACGTTTAGGTGTGGTTCACATTCAACATCGGCCCATACAATTTAACCACCCTTTATATATATATATATATAATATATATATATATATATATATATATATATATATATATATATATATATATATATATATATATTATATATATATATATATATATATATATTTTTTTTTTGTAACGCCAATAATCCAGCAACCTTGTTGCATCAGAAATTCTTAGGCTATGTTGTTAGTTTCAAATTCCTACGCGTATTCTAGTCGTACTCCCAACGCGTAGGTATATTAGCAACCTTGTCTCGACGAAAAAATCCACTTCCACGAACGCTACAATTAATATATATATATATATATATATATATATATATATATATATATATATATATATATATATATATATAATATATATATATATATATATATATAGAAGGGTAGAAGATTGCGGAGGACAGAGTGAGATGGAGGGCGGTGGTGAAAGGGGTTGAAAGATAAGAATTATGTTTGTAAGGAATTATGGCGGGCACCACCCCACGAAAGTAATGATGGCGAAATAAATAAATAAATAAATATATATATATATATATTATATATATATATATATATATATATATATATATATATATATATATATATATATATATATATATATATATATATATATATATGGTAAAACTTTAATTATTTTCAAGGAGCATTTTTTAAAATATTGAAACCGTAAAGAGGAAATAATTTAAATTAAGCAAATTGGGTAAATTGAAGTGTGAAAATGATTTTGTTTATTAAAAGCACCATAACCTCTAAAAATATCATAATTAAAAAAACTTTCAACTATGAAAATTTTACAACTTCTCTGACTTTGAATAATATTAGTATTATCCTCTGATATTTTATTTATTTAATTTTTAATGAATGAAGTGCAACCATATTGCATTATCAGTGTAGGAGTGGATTTTAAGAAATGTTTTCTCTATGTCAGAGCTATTAAAAAAAGTTCAATTGAATGCTTCAACTGGTATTTGGTTGAGATAAAATTTTTGAGTTATTACTTTTCAGTTATTTTTGAGATTTGTTGTTGCTAAGGGGGTTCCTGTAATTATGAATTAAAGATTGATAGTTTTTACAAAGGACCATTTTTTTTTTATATTTTTGTATGATTTAAATTATAACTAGTGAAAAATGTAAAACCTTTAAGTTGGACTGTAAAATTATAAAATAGTAATTCTTCTACAACAAACTTTTGTATATATTTTAAGTCAGTTTTTATCCTAAAAATTACTGCATTGCGAATATACGTTTGAGTTTTTATTAAGATGCTTTTTATAAAATTATTTTGTTAAAAATTAAGTAGTAACTCAGGTATTGACATTTATTATTAGTAGTAAAATGACTAATTGATTGGTTTAACTTTTATTGTGAAGTTAATAATTTTGGAATACTTTGTTTCAAATATCATAAAAACAATTTATTGAGTTGATGGGTTATTTTTGGGAGAAAAAAAAAAAAAAAGCTACAATGAGAGCAGATATACTGAGATGGGTTAGGTTAGGTCTGTTTAGGGTATAATAGATTAAACTATTTTACATTATATTATTGTTAGTTATAATTAATTTGGTCACATTGAAAATTTTGTCACTTTTAAGATTACATATTTTAGTGAACTTGGTAATTTTTATTTTTTAATATTTTTTAAACAGTTTACTACCAACCACGGTCAGAGCCATTTTCTAAGAGGGAGGATATATAAAAGAGAAAGAAAAACCCACTCATACCCGATGCTAACTCTCTTTTCTCAGGTGGGCACAAATGGAAGCTTTGAAGAAATATTGACTGGAGGTGTGATTTCAGTATCTCCCAGAAGCAGTCTCAATATATATATATATATATTATATATATATATATATATATATATATATATATATATATATATATATATATATATATATATATATATATATATATATATATATATATAGGCTTGGGTCCAAGTACAAGTATAAATTTTTGAATACTTGTACTTTAGCCAAATGTACCTGGAAAATATGAAGTACTCTTAAGTACAAGCTAAATTTTGAAAGTAAAAATCCTAAAAATTATTATTTATCTTGTAAAAAGAACAAAATGTATATCTGATTCTCATATCTACTATTTGTCAAAAAAAAAGTTCTTGCATGTGGATAAATTTCATTATTATTATTTTTATTATTGTCATTATGATTATTATTATTATTAAATTTTATTTTGAAATTTTTTTAATATTTTTCTTTCTAAAAGTTGATGACAGAAATATGATTTATATAATTGTAATGTAAAAAAAAGATTTTTGCCATAATTTAGATGTAATTTACAGTCCGCATATATTAAAAACATTATAATGATCAAACATCTATGAAAATATTTGAAAAGGTTAATATAGGCTAGATGTAAGCTAATAGGATTAATAAAAATTGAAATATATATATATATATATATATATATATATATATATATATATATATATATATATATATATATATATATATATATATATATATATATATATATATATATATATATCAACATAATTTATTCTTTTCAAAAAAAAAAAAAAAATAAGACATAGGCCTTTCTGCTAACAGCTTATTCATGATCTAGTTAGTCTATTTCATTTATAATCTGTAGATGTCTACAGCTTTTAGGTGATAAGATTACATTTAGATTTACATAAAAGTTCCTGTATTAAAGTATGCAAAATTTAAGGCATTTGTTGACAATAATTGTATATTAATAGAGGAGGTTTGTCTGACAGCATTCTCGTAAAAAAGGTATAACTAATACTTTTATATAATTTGTTTATAGATAATTATAATTTAAAAGTTGGGATAATAAATAGATTGGCCTTCCTCGAGTAAAAAATTTTTTAAACTAGATAATTACAGTACTATCATTTATATAAACTGGCTCATCAGTTCTCTGTAACACAATAAAATTTGTTATTTTTATCTTTTGCCAAGGAATAATTGATGAGGTATTCTTGCCATTGACCCTTAAAGTTGTTTGACAGCTAAGCAAAAAAGTGGGGAAATGGATGTAATTTTTAAACAGTTTGAAGAGTTTAAAAAATTAAATTCTACTTATTCTACTCTATGGGAACTGTTTCAGTATGAGGTATAGATGGAATGTCTTATATTAACGTAAGTATCAATTTGAAATAATCTGTTTTAATATTTCTAATGATATATATATATATATATATATATATATATATATATATATATATATATATATATATATATATATATATATATATATATATATATATCTTCTCCACTGCACTTCTAACTCTGTTCACTCTTATGCTGATGATTCAACTCTGCATTCTTCTACTCATTTCAAATCTGCTCCCTCTTTTGCTTCTAGACTTGCTTCTCGTCTTCAACTTTCCGATTCCATTCTTGCCGATCTGGATGGGATTTCCCAGTGGGGACATAGCAACCTTGTGAAATTCAACTCTTTAAAAACTCAACTTCTTCACATCTCCCTCTCAAAAACACCTCCTAACTTTCCTATCCTCTTCGATGGCTCTCCCGTCTCACCTGTAAATAACATTAACATTCTTGGTCTAAACATAAACAACAAACTGTCTTGGAAACCACATATTACAATGGTTGCTAAAGCGGCCTCTAAGAAGCTGGGAGTCCTGTTCAGATTGCGAGAATTTTTTTCTTCTGAGCAGTTACTCCAAATATATAAGGGTCTTATTCTTCCTTGAATGGAGTACTGTTCTCACATATGGGGGGGCTCCGGCTCCTCCTCTCTTCTGGATAGGGTTGAGTCAAAAGCTAAGAGATTAATAAACTGTCCCCTACTTTCAAACTCACTTGACCCTCTGTCTCTGCGACGTGACGTTGGCGCGCTATCCCTTTTCTACAGGTACTACAATGGCAGGTGCTCGAGGGAATTGGCCTCTCGCATTCCTCCACCGTTGCGTCGTCCTTGTTGCACAATGGCTGCCCTGCTTTCGCACCAATTTTGTGTGGACGTAGGAAATCCCAGGCTAGCCCGTTGTGGTACCTCCTTCTTTCCAGCCACCTCTATTCTGTGGAACTCTCTACCATCATTTATTTTTCCTCCTGTATTTAATCTTCCACTCTTCAAGGCTTCCGTCTGCGCCCACCTGAGGGCTGTGCGTTAGGTGTGTGTGTGTGTTTGAATGAGCTTTGTGCATGTGTGTGTGCTCCCTCCATGAAAAGGGCTCCGCCCGTGAGTGGTGGCGTTCTGTAAAAAATATATATATATATATATATATATATATATATATATATATATATATATATATATATATATATATATATATATAAGAACATAAAAGTAGACAGAGTAAGAAGTCACAAGTACTTATCTACCTGTATTCAAAGGTTTTTCAATATTATAATTAACAGGGCAAAAGTGTACATATATTCTAACCGCAAATACCAAATGTACAGCTACACCACGAGCCAATTACATACTGCTACTTATTCGATTAGACTGTAATCAAATTTAGTACATGCAAGTTAATTTCAGTAATGAACTACCATCCTACACTTTAGGTTTAGTCATGAATCTATTAAATGAAATTCATACCATCCATTTATGTATTCATTCCTTTAAATATTGCAAGTTAAATCACACTAAAAAATTCCATTGACAAACCATGCCAAAACCAATTGCTCTATTGCTGAATGAGTAGGTTCTTATATTAAGTTGGGATGACTTCTTTATATCATTTTTAGACACATGGTTTCCCATCTTTTTGAATTTAAAATTAAAATAATTTCAAAAATTATATTCAGAGAAAGGACATTTACAGGTTTACAGTATACAGTAGGTCCTGTACTACCAAATACAATAATAATAATAAGGTCGTTGTTCAATTCCTTAAAAAGTGGCTGAACATCACAGTTTAATAAATAACTTTTTAAATTTATTTAATTATAAATAAAGTACAAATATGTAGCATATAACTAACAGAATAATAATAAAGTTAATTATAATACAAAAATATGGTAATATTATCAATAATAATAATAGTAATAACCATGCTAATGCAATTAAAACTTAAGAAATTTCAGTTACATTGGTAATAATAAAGATTAATTATATATATATATATATATATATATATATATATATATATATATATATATATATATATATATATATATATATATATATATATATATATATATATATATATATATATATATATATATATATATATATATATATATATATATATATATATATATATATATATATATATATATATATATATATATATATATATAGATATATATATATATATATTTATTATATTTTTAAATTCAATATTTTACATGAAAATCAATCCTCTTACCTTCAAATAAATCCCCCCTCCAGCCCCCATAAGCATTAACCCAAAGTAAATGGCCAAATACCCTGAACAATACCCAAGAGAACCAGAAGGTTATGAATAGATTATTTTTCAGATGACTTTCTTGAAGATTAACTTTCAATAATTAAAATATTGACCACCCTTAAGCTATAAACTAGTCTTAAGGTATACTTATCTTTAGATTCGTAGTTTAGTTTTACAATCAATAATATTATAAACTTCACTTGCCAGAATTTATTAAAACCGACAATTAGTTTGTGAAATAATTTATCACTTTTATAGTAGTATTTTAACATAAATTATTACAACAGTAATTAAACAAACTGTATTTAACAGCAACTGTTTCAATAACTTCTTTTAACACTGCACTTTTAACAATAGTTTTAACAAACTTCATACAGTAATAATGTACTATACTATACTGTACTAATCTTATACTTATACTGTACTGTATTACATACTTATACTAATTCGTCGTTCTAATTCTTTATATTATTTTTAATTCTGCGCATCGCTTGACACGCACATCACGTGGGCTAATATTTAAGCTCCGTTTTAAAACGATATAATTTTGTAACAGTATATTTTTTAATAATGAAAAATTTTATATTTTAACACACATAAAAGCATGTAAATTAATATGTAAATTAACATGTAATAATTTTATTAAATTTAACTTTTAATTATTTAACAATTTTAATATTCTCCCAACAGAAAGTTGCAGAGAAGCTGCAAATTCTACATTAAATTTAATTTTGATTTTATTAATTTGTCACATTTTTCTGCAGCCTGTCTTTTTGGTCTACTTGGACCACCAACTACCAATTCTGATCTGTCTTTATCATTTATAGGAACAGCTTTATTTATAGTCAAATCTTGAGGAGATGTCTTTTCATGAGACAAAGACATTTCCAATGGATACAGATTATTTATAGAGTGATGAGCTATTTGACCATTACTTTGTTTTACCTTTACTGATCTTATTTTATTATCATGACCAATAATCAACTCTAAAACTCTACCAGTCATCCAAAATGGACGTGGTTTTATTTCAGACTTGATTAGTATAATGTCATTTACCTTAATTATATTGTCCCAAGATAGTTCATAAATTTTACTCATAGATTCTCTTAAAGACAATAAATACTCTTGATACCAAAGTTGTTTAAATTTGTTGAACAATTCCTCTTGAGTATCAAGAGTTTGTTCTAATTTATTTTGGTTTGTCTCTTTCCATACATTTTCTGATTCTCCTCTTAAAATTAAAGAAGAATTACAATTTAACCTTAAAAAAGAATTTGGTGTTATAGTTTCAATGTCACTGAACTCTGACCTATAAGTAAGAGGTCTAGAATTTATAGCATTTTTTTATAAATAACAGAGTAGTGAGCATTTCAAAATATGTTAATTTTGCTCGACCTATGACTTTATACATACAAGATTTAATTGTACGGATCTGCCTTTCATAAAATGCTCCTACCCAAGCAGAAAATAAAGGAATTTTTACATGTTTTATATTATTAGAATTTAACTCCTGCTTGAATTCATCAGACTCTAGAGCTTTTGCTAAAAAATTGGCACCTTTACTAAATGTACGAGCGTTATCTGAATATATGTAATCTGGAATGGTATAGTGATTACAAAAGCGTTGGAATGCAAGTAGAAATGTTGGAACACTCATGTCTGGAATTAATTCTAAATGTATGGCTCTTATGTTTAGGCAAGTGAAAATTAAGATGAACATTTTCTCTGTAGTGTTAGTGTTTTCATTTTTGATGAATAGATGACCTGTAAAATCTATCCCCACAAATTTGAACGGTATTACCAATTTCATATGGTGCTTAGGGATGTCAGTATATTTAGGATATTTAAAAGCTCTAACATTAATCTTTTTACACAATTTACACAAATTGAGAACCTTTTTTACTGCAATTCTACCCTTGGGAATCCAGTAACCTTGATTCCTTATGTGTGTCAAAGTACTGTCAACACCTAAGTGTTGAACTTTTTGATGGGACCTTAAAATCAATAGGGTTGTAAAATAATGAAATCTAGATAAAATAATTGGATTATGAACATCATAATTAAAATAAGTACATTTAGATATTCTTCCCTTTGATCTCAAAATTCCATCATTGTCTAAAAATAAATTTAAGTTGTTAACCAACACTGGAATATTTTTACTTTTTGGGTTTGAATTTAAAAATTCTATTTCATTAGAATAACAAGAACTTTGTACACTTTTAACCCAATACATTAAAGCTCTTTTATAGGGATCTTCATTTTTAATACTACAAAATATAAGGAATAAATACTTTGTAATATTCATGACTTTGTCAAAATTAGAATATTTATGAATATTTAAAATTTCATTATGATTAGGCTGAAAATTAATATTTATAGTATTTAAACTCATGACTTCATTTTCACTGCTATCATTACTCAAAACATTAGTATTAATGAATTTACTAACATTATTATTATTAGCAGAGAAATAATTATTAATTTCTGGCACTACTGACAGCAATGGATATTTGGGCCAGTTATCCAGATTTTTATTTAACCATGTGGGTGCATATAACCATAAATCAATATTTTCCATAAATTTTTTATATGAAACACCTCTAGTTAAAAGATCTGCTGGATTTATATCAGTATGTACAGTCGTGAACAAAAGTTCGTTCCTATTAGGCTGGAAATAAATATTTATATAAAATGGAAATCATTTCATAAAAGCTCTATTTTGAATAAAAAGAAAATAAAAACATTGAGAGGGGCTTAATTGAACTGTTTTTGGCTGAACCTGAAATGATCCCCATTTTATATAAATATTTATTTATAGCCTAATAGGAACGAACTTTTGTTCACGACTGTACATAATGAAAATAAAACTTAATATTATATTTTACCTTAATATTATTTATCAATGTAGAAACATCTTTTAATCTATTATTTACATATCTACCCTTAACCTTAGTTTCTCCAGTGAGAATCCAGTTAAGCACAACCTGAGAGTCCACACTTATGTTTATGTATTCAAATATAAATTTAGGATATGAATCAAGAATAGTTTCAATACATTTCAAGAGCCAAATTTACACCAAGCAACTCCAGAGTAGGAATACTATAAGATCTCTTAGGGTTGACTGGTGTAACCTTACTTTTAGCAAACAAAAACTGATTACTTACATTACTAGAACTATAGGCAACAAACCCATAGCATGAAGAAGAACTATCACAAAAAATGTTTAAACCATAAGATAGACTCTCATTTAATGCTTGTCTAGGAAAAGGTATATTTCTTAGTTGTATTAAGTCTGGTTTTAGTTTTTCCCATTCAGATATCATCTCCCCAGGTAATTCCTCATCCCATTCTTTGTTTGCAGACCAAATAGCTTTCATCAATAACTTTCCTCTTATACTTAAAGGTAGTGTGAACCCTAAGGGGTCAAACAATTTGGAAGTCTCAGAAAGTACTTGTCTCTTAGTGGTGGCATTACCATAATTTACTTCTGACACATGTAAAGTATCATCCTCTAATTTATATTCATACCCAAGTACCTTTTCATACACACTTTCATGCTCTACCAACAATTTTTCATCTTTCATACACTTTCGCAAACTTTCACAATTTGTGGTCCAAGATCTTAATATGAAGCCACCTTCATACATACAATTATAGGCCTGATGGTAAAGTTTGTTAAGTTCTACAATGTTATTACCGGTAAATATTAAATTATCTACAAAAAAATTAGAAGACAAAATCTCCTTACACTTGTCATCAGGAAATTTTTCAATGTGATGTTGCATAATGTAATGAAGAATAAAAGGAGATGCTGTATATCCCAAATAGAATAGTATTATATCTAAAAGTAATCAATTGATCATTTCTATACCATAAAAAACAAAATTTATTTTTATCAAACTCTTCTTTTAATCTTATTGATAAAAATGCCTGTTTTATGTCACTTAAGACTACATAATTATTAGTTCTAAAAACAAACATTAACTTCAATAATGAATTCATTAAATCTAAACCTGTATATGAGGCTTCATTTATAGAAGGAGTTTGTTTACTCAATTTAAATGAACAATTAAATACTGGTCGTATTTTAGTAGTTATTTGTTCTGCATATCTTATAATAGGTCTGTGTGGTATGAACACATATTCATGTTTTTTTATGTTCAGGAACATTAATTTCCTCTATAATCCTATCATCCTGCTGTTGCTTAAATACATTGATCATAAGCAGTAACTAGGTTTTGACCAATCAATTTATTATATACTCTATTTAAAACCTTTAATGAAATGTCAAAATTAGAAGGAACTCTTTTTATTAACTCTTGTTTCCAAGGGAGTGTCACATGATAGTGACCATCTTTAAATGAAATCCCTTCTTTAAACTTACTTACCATTTCAGCATCATAATTAGATAGGTCATCATTATTATTAGAGTGAATACCTACAGATTCCATAGAAAATAAGTATTCTAGGCCATTTTCAACCTCAGAATCTATGAGAATATTTTCAAAAGGATGAAAATAACTTTTATTGGGGTTTAATATGAGATTAACTACAGTATCATTCACCATGTCCGACTCTACATCTGTTTTAGAAGATATTACATTTTTATTATTTAAAACAATATTTTGTTTTCTATGCAAAAAGTTTTGTACATTACCAAAAGGGATATATTTATTAAAAACTTTAAAGCAACTGCCTGACATTTTTGAAACTAATTCTAGAGAAGGAAAAAATTGTAATATGTCAGTGCCTAATATAGCTTGTATATGAAATTTATTTTTATCTTCCTTGACATTAAATGCAGAGTCTGCAAGGGGAATACCTTGGTTTTTAAATTCATGAATGACTTCATTCACAAAATCTACTGTATAATTTAAATTTAAATTCTCATCTACTAAAAATGGCATGCTAAAAACATCCATATCTGAAATCTTAATACCTAAAAGGAGTTGTTTAAACTCTCTTTGTTCTTTACCAATGAATGTTTGTACATTCAATTTCATACCATTCAAAGTATTATAATCAGGAATTATATGACTTAATATATCCTTAGATACATATGATCTCTGGCTACCACTATCCAGTATACATCTTACAGTCACCTTTTTATTGCCTCTTATTAAATCAATTGAAATAGTTGGCAATAAATAAACTCTATCTGCTTGTTGTTGAAAAGTTATACACAGACTGTTTACTGTATCATTTTTAGCTTCATTAACCCCAATTTGAGGACAAAAAGCCGTTATATGTGAGTGTTCTTTGCATTTGAAACAATTAAACCTCAATTTATTGTTTTTACCAAAGCAAGTATCAGAATTGTGACCAATTCCTGCACACCTTGAGCATAAATTTAAAACCTTAGCACGTTCTACTCTTTGCGCTACAGTGCTATATTTATCACACTTGTATAATGGATGATTTTTAAGCTGACACAATTTGCATACATTATACATTCTAGTATTACAAGGTTCACTTTTTGCATCATTATTTTTAGATTGCCTTTAACATGATCAACATTTGTAGCAAAATTTTGTAATGAGTTAGATTTAAAAGATTTTTTAAATTGAGTTTTGGCGTTAGGCCTAGCTGTATGCATTTCTTTTTTAGTTTTACTCACAATGTTAAGAGTATTAATTACATCATTATAGTTTTGAAAGATTTGCTCAAGAGAAGGGTAGTTATTTTCTAACTTATGTATTAATTCTGATTTAAAAATTCTTGGCAACTTCTTAAAAATAATGTTACTTAATAATATATTACCAGCAGAGTGAGCCTCTAAAAAATTTAAATCATATACTTTTAATTCAAAAATTATAGATCTAACCTCATTAATAAATAACTTAGTATTTGTAAAATCTAAGTCATGACCTTCATCAATTTTTAGATCGTTTAATTTGTTCATATACTCATTAATAATTAAATTTCTATCTAGAAATTCTTTCTTCAAAAGTTCTAATGCTACTTTATAATTATCATTATTTAATGACAAATGGCTTACAACCTTTAAAGCATAACCTTTGAGGTATCCAAAGAGATACATTAACTTTACAGAATCCTCAATGTCTGTTTTATTACCTATTACATTATTAAACTTGGTCAAAAAATTATGAAAGACCAACTTATTTGTGCAGAACCATCAAATTGCTCACAATTAATTACAGGCAATTTATAATCATTATTAGTTTTAATTTTACTCATCATTTCAATAAACTGTTCATTAGAACAAACAGAATCATTTACCTGTGTCTTATTTTGTTCCAAATAATTACCGAAAATAGATATTTCTACAGACAGATCAAAATGATAGTTAGAAGACTTTTCTAATTCTTTATTAAAGAAATCAGGCTCTTTTATATCAATTTCTAGTTGTGACATTATATTTAAAATTGTATCATCTAAACTTTTTATTTCAAATATCTCATTATTTAATTTTTTCATAATTAGTTATCAAATATAAATTTATTTAACTTACTTTCACTTTCAAGATTTTTTAATTTATTAATTAACATAGTAATCTTTGCTTTATGTGTAGCCCTAGTTCTTATATATTTATTTATAGCTTCTTTACATTCAGCTATTATATCAGTTTCTTCTGATGCCATCATTAAATTTATGAATAATGCTATAGTAACTAATACAACAATAATAAGATTATTGCTTAAATTTAATTTAAACTTAGAACTGAATAGGCCACTTTTACCTACACAGTTTAAATAAATCATTAAAACACTTATGAACTAACTTAATATTAATTAACTTAATATTAATTACCCAAAACACTTAATACTAATTTAATAACTAACAAAGTTAATAACTTAATAACTAACTTTATTTTATAGGCTTTATCGTAATATTAATTATATTGAAGCGCGAGCTATTAAAAATTATTTCGTAGCCGTTCGTTATTCACGAAGCTCAGCTCTTAATAGTTACTTTTACTTAAAGTTTAAATTTTGCCGCACGAAGTCTATAA
Source organism: Armadillidium nasatum (assembly GCA_009176605.1). Lineage (NCBI taxonomy): Eukaryota > Metazoa > Arthropoda > Malacostraca > Isopoda > Armadillidiidae > Armadillidium > Armadillidium nasatum. The sequence continues at coordinate 17,460 of SEYY01020042.1, forward strand.
TATTTTAATTATTGAAATAATAATGACTTTTGGTATATTTATTATTTTTAAAGTTCAATATTTTACATGAAAATCAATCCTCTTACCTTCAAATAAATCCCCCCTCCAGCCCCCATAAGCATTAACCCAAAGTAAATGGCCAAATACCCTGAACAATACCCAAGAGAACCAGAAGGTTATGTAATAGATTATTTTTCAGATGACTTTCTTGAAGACTTTCAATTATTAAAATATTGACCACCCTTAAGCTATAAACTAGTCTTAAGGTATACTTATCTTTAGATTCGTAGTTTAGTTTTACAATCAACAATATTATAAACTTCACTTGCCAGAATTTATTAAAACCGACAATTAGTTTGTGAAATAATTTATCACTTTTATAGTAGTATTTTAACATAAATTATTACAACAGTAATTAAACAAACTGTATTTAACAGCAACTGTTTTTAATAACTTCTTTTAACACTGCACTTTTAACAGTTTTAATGACTTCATAAAGTAATAATAAGCTTTATACTAATACTGTACTAATCTATTTACTTATCCTGTACTGTATTCATACTTATACTAATTCGTCGTTCTAATTCTTTATATTATTTTTAATTCTGCGCATCGCTTGACACGCACATCACGTGGGCTAATATTTAAGCTCCGTTTTAAAACGATATAATTTTGTAACAGTATATTTTTTAATAATGAAAAATTTTATATTTTAACACACATAAAAACATGTAAATTAATATGTAAATTAACATGTAATAATTTTATTAAATTTAACATTTAATTATTTAACAATTTTAATATATATATATATATATATATATATATATATATATATATATATATATATATATATATATATATATATATATATATATATATATATATATATCAAATATATCTAATTTTTTAAGTTATATTTTAACTTACAATTTTCTATTATTAGGTAAATTATTTAAGAAATTTTTTTTAAATGGATCAGCTGCAATTCTTTTTTTTAATATTTTACCTTTTTAGTCATATGTAACTAATATTAGGTAGATTAAATCACACTCAATTGTAACAATTGACGTTTATTTATTTTATTTTTTCCCTTTGGTCATTGTTAAGGAAAATGAAATTTTGACAAGAGATTATTTGGTTATTCTGTGTTTCTCTAAAATTTTAATTCTTGTTATAAAGTGTAGAATTGTTGCTTGTATAAAAACATTTAAAAACGAGTATCAGCTGTAATAATAATACATGTAATTGAAAAATTATTTTATTTATGGGTGAAAAGTTGAATTTTAATGTAAATGTGAGATTTTCTGCAGTGGAAAATACTTTATCTGCTTTTTTCTATATATATATATATATATATATATATATATATATATATATATATATATATATATATATATATATATATATATATATATATATATATATATATATATATATATATATTGGCAAATCAGACATGTCTTGTGCTATTAATTTATGATTAGAAAGAAAGGAAGAGAAATATAAATATTCTACTCCAAATATTATATACATTGAAATTGAAATGTCCATTTCTTAAGAAAATAATTTTATAGTAGGTAGTCTGAGTTCTAGTCATCAGATATCACTAAATTATCATATTTCTTATTTACAGGTTGTATTCATTCAACAATGGAGCTATTTCAAGAGCTAGTTGTAGTTGAGGATTGAGGGTGACTAATATTTGTGGATGATATGATAAATTACCTCAACCTATCAGAAGATGAAACCTAAAAGAAGAATCTTGTGGAAAGTTCGAAGTGTTATATAAATTTTCTTGTAATCTATATATTTTCTTAATTATTCTCTCACTCACTCATTTTACTTATTTTACAACAAATTTACATATTACTTCCTTTGTTTTGGCAAAAGTTAATTAAACTTTCAAAGGTATGAGCTGTAACTATTCACAAATTTCCTTTCCTGGGAGAACATTACATCTTTATCATTTGCTTAAAATTTTATACATTTGGGTTTTTGATGCTGAATATTTCTAAAATTTAAACTATTTTATATATTTAAGAACCATTTTCTACTAATGTAATTAGAAAATTGACATTATTTTTTTTTAAAAATGTATTATTATTAATAAACAATGGTATATCACTTTTGATAGTCAATGTATCTGTAAATTTTTTTTTAATTATTTGTTTTCTCTTAATAGAATTTGATGGAGGAAATTTCTGACAATATGGGATCTGTCTTTTTGAAGAAGTACAAAAAGGGAAATACTTTAGATAGTATAGGTAGGCCCCCTATTGTGTAACAAATAGTAAAGTGTCAGAGATTTCTTTTAAATAAGTATAATTATCAAAAATATTTCAAATGTTAACAAGTAATAAGAGCTTGTTTTGGCTAAACTAGAAGGTAACAAAGAGAATTTAAGAAATTAAGTAGTGATGCATCTGAGATTCCGCAAGGGCCAAAATCCGGCCTTTTTACAACATTCCGGCTGCGGTGGGAGACCTCTTCTCTCTCTCTTTGACTTTCTGAATCTGAACTGTATGTAGTTTTTTTTTAGCTTTGAATTTATTTCTTCTTTAAGCAATAATATTATTTTTATAAAGTTTTATTGCCATAAGTAGAGCTAATTTATATTGTGGGTTTAATTAGCTTATATGCTTTCATTCTTTTATTTAATTAAACAAAAACGTTCTTTTAATGAACTCATAAGTTCTTCTTCATTGTTTTAACACCACTATCCTTCAGAGCTCTCGCTAAATATTTTTGCAGTGCATTAAGGTAGGTATTGCAAAAAATAAATCTGGACTATCGCAACTTGCTTTTTTGTGTCAATTTTTCAAATGGTTGTAAATTTGAATTTTACTTTTTATTAACTTTCATTCATTAACAGTCAATGATTTTTGGTTACTCTTAGAGTTTGAGGAATATATAATAATTTGCAGCTTTCTGTTCTAACAGTCTTTGCAACTTATAATATGTTGAGTTCACTTTGTTTCTATATCTTGTGTGAGCTTCTATATTGTTACTGTGTGAAACTTCTATAATTTAAAATATTCTATCTCTTTAGAGACTCGGGTCTCTGGTTGGAGAATAATTTTTGAGTCAAAGACTCCAGTCCCCTACCAAAAATCACTAAAATTTAATTGACAAATATTTGAAAAGTTGTATCTGAAACATAATATTGAATCATAGGAGGAAGTCATTTTAAAATAGAAATTCACCTTGTTTCGCCTTACAATGTTAAATTCTAAATCTCTCTATCTAACTTTCATCGAATGGTCCCTTTTATCAACCTCGAAAAAGTCATAAGCTAGTGACTAGTTTGATAATTATTTATTGATAAAATTATGACGAAAATGAGGGATATTATTAAGATTTCGACTCCCTTCATCACATCTATCGTCCCTTTTTGCTTCAAACAAGTCTAAATGGCGTCCAACATCATCAAATAGAGTTGCAAAAATGCATGATCATGTATATTGTGGTATAATTAAAAATATTCAAAGATTTTAAAATAATTAAACTGGGATACTTTTAATTATACAAATAAAAATTTATTTTATAGATGTGCAATGAGATTAAAGAACGGAGACAGAAAATTTGGAAAGCAGATAAAAATGGAATTGGATTTCAGCCTTATGTTAAAACAGTTGCAGAGGCGAGGTCACAGTCACTTCCAAGCTTTTGTTCATAAGTTTATGGATCACATTAGCTACCAGTTTTTCATGCAGTTGTTGATTTATGTTTTAAAACTATCCTGGTAAGACATTTCTATTATTTTTTTATTGGATATGTAAATGTAGTTAACAATATAATTATTTTTTCCAATTCTTAGCTCATATTTTGTGTGAAATTATTCGAATTATCATAAGTTACAATTTGCTTTAAAATAAAGTTTATATAAAAATTTGATAAATTTTTTTTTCCATAAACTCATTTTGTTATATAGGGTCGTAAATACAATTATGGCTTTCCTATTAGCACCTTTATTGTAAATTTATGTAAAAGACATTTTATGTACTTTCTAACATATTGGTAATCTAGGACAAGAAACAAATTACTGTGTGAAGATTTTGTTAACGCAAATTCAAACCCCCTAGAGTCCTGCAATTATAGTTTCATATTTGCTTTCTCTTGCAGGTTTTTCCATTTGGAGTATCTATTTTGTATTAGGAATACTTAATAGTTCAATCAGGAAGATTTAGCAAAACGCTGTGGCAAATACACTTGAAGAAATTTTAACCGTCTAGCTTTCCTTATCCTATTTATTTATTTATTTTATTTATTTATTTGATTTTTCTTTAAGGCAGGATCAATTTAGTAGATTACTCTGTAATATAAACAATCTGAATTTTACAATGTAAATAATAACAATAATACATAATTGAATGTTTTTACATATATATATATATATATATATATATATATATATATATATATATATATATATATATATATATATATATATATATATATATATATATATATATATATATATATATATATATATATATATATATTATTATTTTTTTAAACATCACACCATATCCCGCTGATGCAGGGTGGCGTCAACTGCAGGAAAATTCCTGCAGTCGTAATATGGGAAGACAAAAAAAAAAGGTTAAAAGGAATCCCAGACCCTAGAACCATGCGAAGAAGTACTCTTCTTGATCCAGCCTTGTCGCCCAATCCAATCTCGTGTTTTAAATTTTATATTCGTAATACTAATGTTGAAATTTTCCCTTAAGTCGAAAGTATGTTGTTTGAAAGTTTTGCTGCTCCTCTACAAAATTTTGATAATTTAATTTCGATTTATTTAAATTGGTTTTATGAAAATATTTTAAAAAATTTATTTTAAAATAAATCTGTTATTATTTTAAGTTCGAAAAATAATTTTCTTTTCATTACAATTCTACAGCGAACTCTAAACAATCCTTCCAACTTTCTTCTCCTCTTCTCTTCTTTTCTCTTCACTTTTCTTCTCTACTCTACTCTTATCTTCTCTTCTTTTCTCTTCCATCTGATTCTTCTACCTTTTCTTTTCCCTTCTGGTTTAAGCACCTCCACTCACGACGACAGCCAAATCATATATATATATATATATATATATATATATATATATATATATATATATATATATATATATATATATATATATATATATATATGGTTCGATGGCAATTGTTCTCTTGCCCTCCGGGAGAGAGACAATGCTTATCGTGAATGGAAAAACTCTCCTTCTCCTATCACTCTTACTAATTTTCATTCAGCCCGGAATCGATGCAGGGATGTTCTTCGACGGACTAAGCGTACTTTCATTAAAAAGAAAGTGCGCTGACCTCCATGGCTCTCCTACTGATAAAAATTTCTGGCCTCTTGTCAAAAATATCTCTAACAACTTTTGTAAATCTGCCTTTCCTCCTCTTATTCGCTCTGATGTTTCTGTAGCTAATACTCCTTCTGAAAAGGCTAATCTCTTCGGCCTCCTTTTTTCATCTAATTCCACCCTGCTCGATTCTGGCATCCCTCCTCCTACTCCTTCTCCTCTCAGGTGTCCCATGCCTCTACCTATAATTACTCATGATCGGGTGCATGGGATCCTGAAATCTATGAACGTCAGGAAGGCCAGTGGCCCGGATGGCATTCCCCCTCGTGTTCTTAGGGAGTGTGCTTCCGAGTTGGCCCCTGTCCTCGTTCAGCTCTACTCTCTATGCCTTAATACTAATACTTTTCCTCTATACTGGAAGCGTGCGTTGGTTCAGCCGATCACGAAAAAAGGTAGCCGTTCTGACCCCTCTAACTATCGACCTATAGCTCTCACTTGTGTTCTTTCTAAAATTTTTGAAACTCTCCTCAACTCTCATTTCCTGGATCATTTGGAGTCTCATTCTCTTCTCTCTGATCACCAGTATGGCTTTCGTCGCTCGAGGTCAACTGGTGACATACTTTCCTATCTTACTGATCCATGGTCTTCTGCCCTTAGGGACTTCGGGGAGTCTTGTGTGGTGGCGCTTGACATATCCAAGGCTTTCGACCGGGTATGGCATGCGTCACTACTCTCTAAGCTCCCTTCCTTTGGGTTTCCTCCTTCTCTTTGCTTACTCTTGTCTAGTTTTCTCTCAGATCGTTCCATTTCGGCACTTGTAGATGGAGCGACCTCTTCCTCCTTTTCTGTCAACTGTGGTGTTCCTCAGGGTTCTGTTTTATCTCCAACTTTATTCTTACTTTTCATTAACGATCTTCTCAACTGCACTTTCTAACTCTGTTCACTCTTATGCTGATGATTCAACTCTACATTCTTCTACTCATTTCAAATCTGCTCCCTCTTTTGCTTCTAGAGTTGCTTCTCGTCTTCAACTTTCCGATTCTATTCTTGCTGATCTGGATGGAATTTCCCCAGTGGGGACATAGCAACCTTGTGAAATTGAACTCTTTAAAAACTCAACTTCTTCACATCTCCCTCTCAAAAACACCTCCCAACTTTCCTATCCTCTTCGATGGCTCTCCCGTCTCACCTGTAAATAACATTAACATTCTTGGTCTAAACATAAACAACAAACTGTCTTGGAAACCACATATCACAATGGTTGCTAAAGCGGCCTCTAAGAAGCTGGGAGTTCTGTTCAGGTTGCGAGAGTTTTTTCTTCTGAGCAGTTACTCCAATATATAAGGGTCTTATTCGCCCTTGTATGGAGTACTGTTCTCACATTTGGGGGGTTCTGGCTCCTCCTCTCTTCTGGATAGGGTTGAGTCAAAAGCTAAAACTCTCTCTTCTCTGCGACGTGACGTTGGCGCGCTATC
>SEYY01020043.1:5000-17500 GCA_009176605.1 Armadillidium nasatum
TTGTTTTTTTTTTTTTTTTTTTTTTTTTTTTCTGCCCAATCTTTTTCTCTGCTCGAAAGTGGCTGGAATCTCTAACGAGGTAAAAATCAAAATTTCGAATTTGAGTAAATATGTTAGAATATAAAACTTTTTTATTTATTTATTTATTTATTTATTTATTTATTTATTTATTTTTTAATAAACCTTTCTTTTTTCATTTAGAGAGAATTATCAAATGTAACATGCTTTTATTTTAGGGGAAGAATGATGATGATGTTTTTCCATTAATTAAATGAAGATGGAAAATTTGATTTTGATTATGGTACCGACCATATCGCTATTTGGAAGGTAACGATATATATATATATATATATATATATATATATATATATATATATATATATATATATATATATATATATATATATATATATATATATATATATATATATATATATATATATATATATATATATATATATATATATATATATATATATATATATATAATATATATATATATATATATTATATATATATATATATATATATATATATATATATATATATATATATATATATAATGTTTAAATTACAGTGGTATATTATTAGTAAAACTAAATACTAATAATTTATGAAAGAATGATAGAAAAGAGATTAAGGAAAAAAATTAAGCCAAAATTGGGTGAGGAGCAACATAAATATAAACAAGGTAGAGGAACAACTGATCTTATATAAAAGGGAAGGATCCAATCTTAAAAAATAGATTTTTATTATTTGACCGATTTTCCAGAAATTCACAGTGTATACGTATTTTTCCAATCTAAGAACTTTTGATTTCTGAAGTTTTTCCGAGTCTATAAAGGTTTGAAAGTTATTTGAGGTTAAACTTCAAAAAGAGAATGAATAGAAGTGGTAAACCAGTGGTCGAAATGATCTAAAAATTTAACTATGTATTCTCAGCCCCAATTTCTGTAACTTTAATGTTTGACTTTTTTGATATCTGCTTTAAGTTTAGTATAGGAAGCTCAGTAATAGTTACTATTCATACTTTTATGGTAAGAAACATTTGTATGGAAAAAGTGCTTTATAAATCTCGTTCCGATAATTCATTCAATAGGAATGCTGTGTTCTCACTGTTAGAAAATCCTGTTGTGAAGTTGATAGCGGACAAGCATCACGTGACCCCAGCCCAAGTTCTTATTCGGTATTGTATTGAGAAAGAAGTTGTTGTCATTCCCAGGAGTTTCAATGAAGAAAGAATGAAATGCAATCAAGAGGTATAACCATTAGTTAATTGTCTTCAATTTATTCTGTTTCAATTTCTAGATAGGATCTTCACCATTTTATGTTCTCTTCCGAGAGTCTTTGACATTGTCAACAAACCTGTTGACTAATATGGATGTCAGTATTCCAATTCCAATAGGAATCAGATAAGAATACTCATCCCAGTATGTGTCAGTTAAAAATCAGAATTCTCATTCCAGTAAGAGTTAGTCAGTTATGAGAATTCTTATCCCACATAGAATTTGTGAAATATTATTAAACCAATATAATAATTTATAAATAATAATTAACCATAAAAATTTATGAATATTCAAATGCCATATTTATTAACAGGTATTTAACTTTGCTCTTGATGAGACAGACAAAACAGCTTTTTCTTTTGGATAAAGGAGAGAAGGGAAGGTTTTTCCTCTTCACAGACATATTTAAGTGAGAAAAAATTAACATTTTGCAATGAATTTAAAACCTCAATAACAGTTCTAATTCTTATATATAATTTATTAATATAATTATATATTATTATATATATATATATATTATATTATATTATATAATATATATATATATATATTATATAATATATATATATATATAATATATAATATATTATTTTATATATATTTCATAATATAATTATATTTGAAAAATTAAAAAAATTATATATTTTAATTATTTTATGTTATGTTTTAAATTTTTTTTTAAAATGAATAGAAATTGAATAAATGAAACCATAAAATATTTTAATTTTATTACATTAAATTTTTAATTCTCCATTTCTCTTTCCATTGTTTCCAATTTCACTTTTATCAAAATAATAACATTTATTTTACCGTATTTTGTAATATCGTTTAAACAAAAATTTAAAATTATTACGATAAAATTAATTTTCCTTCCTTGATGATGTCTGTAGTGAAAGAAATACCGACTAAAGTGTCTTAAAATATTAATTAAAAGAGATGAAAATAGGAAATGATCGTTTTAATTAAAAAAAATTTATGTATCGGTTCCAGTCCCAGAGGAACTGCCACTAGATTATTGCTACAGAATAACGAGGTTGTACTCATCCTTGAAAGTTGTTTATCTGACACCGTTTTGGTAAGCTTAAAATTAAAATTTGTAGGATATGTATGAGCGAATGGCCAGTAATAATGTCTGAAAGAAATAAGACTGAGGACTGCAGACGGATGGTAATTAAATAAGCACACAGACAAATTATGAATATTTGCGATTTTTCCCTATCAATAGAAATATATGACTAGATTAATTTTATGTAAAAGATATAGACAGGGAGATTAACAGTTTATTTGACCATAGTAAATTTGAAAATCTCTTCTTCTCCTTGAACACAGCTACACACCGAGTACTACTGAAATCGATTTGAAAGATGACAACTTGAGATAAGTAGCAAGGGAGTTTGGTGTAACAAGGTAAAGGGAATGTGGAAGCTTAGTGAAAATTTTTAATTTTGTGGATGCTTTAATTACACGGAACAATATTTTTTTTTTTTTTTTTTGTTTTGTTTCTGAGATCGGACTTCACCTACGAGGGCATAATGCCGTCCCTCCAGGCAGACAAAATACTGCCCTTTAAGGAAAACACGGAACAATAACCTCAGGCGTTGTGGGAAAACCTTTGAAGTCATCTGATCAGTGAAAAATGCGTAACAAGAGCAGGAAAGGAGTAATAAATGTTCTAAACGTTTTCCTTCTAGAATAAGATAATAGTAAGTGACATCTTGCGGTTATAATTAGAACCACAGTTTAGAAATGTAACGTCATCCACATGCTTTTGAATTTTGAATTTAGGATACAAGGCTTAATTGCTTTAACTTTACATATTGTAAATTTTGCTGATAGTATCTCAAGTAATGCTGCACCCCAATAAATATGCAAAATATTTTAAGAATGTTCTTTCTTCTCATTTTAATGAATTTTTGGATATTTGATAGAAATGCAGGAACCATACATTCAACTATTTAATAACAAAATATTTATCAATTAAAGGCGTGAACTGATTTTTATTTTTTTTATTTTTTTATTTTATTTATTTATTTTTTTTTTAAGCAGAATATCAGAATATTAGCATTTTTTCAGCATGATATAGCTATAGTTGTAAAAATTTAACTAGCTATTAATAAGAAAATCCGAAAGCTTCTCCCGAATATCACATAGTAAAGTATTACTTAGTAATTTAAATCAATGCTTATAAATTTAGGACATTCAAGAATCCATATTTTTGCAGCTATAAAAAGTAAAATAAATTTGAAATGGCTTTATAAATTACAAAGACTTATTTTAAAAATCAAAATATTTTTATATTTGTCTTTATTTATTTTTTTGATAAAAATTTTACAGGAGAAACGATAACATTTGTTCAAAAAATTGTTTAATTAACGACGTGGTATCTTATATGTTTAGAAAAGGCAACTTTCTGGGACGAACTGTTGACGAACTTCATTATAAAATAGTCGTCAATTAATTTTAGTCTTATCCCCATTTATCTATGAATTTCCCTATCCATCTGGCCTACTGTTATATATATTTAATATACTGTGCTATATCGAAAGATACACTAGTCTAGAGGTCTTTTCACAACCAAAGAGTATAATCACAGCCTATAATATCCTAAAATGTGTGGTATAATAATATATGTTGAAATTATGGAAGTCAATTTGAAAAGATGGAAATCTTGTTAATACCCTAGTTATATAAGTATATTTATTATTTAATTACTTTTTATAAACCTTTAATTAATTATTCATTTAAATTTCTTTACAGTAGCTGATCGGAACCTACTTCATCATGGTATAGAGACTTTTAATAGGTCTAACCTAAAAAAGTTTAGGGGGGGAGGGGCAGCTCTTTTTAAGTACTCGAGTTTGAGCAAAAAAGTAATTTGAATTTAAATCTACAGCTTTCGATGTTTTGAGTGTTTTTAAATAGCCGATAAGTTTTTTCGTAGACTTTTATCTTATTGGGTGTTTGCATTGCAGCCAAAACTTGACCTGAGTCAATCCAGGAAAGGTCATGTGACTTTATACTGATTCTATTTTTATAGTCTTTCATATAAGCCTATATACTGTTTACAAAAATAAGTCTCAAGTTCTTGTCTTAAAGCATGGATTTTCTAACAAGACCAAAATACCTAGTTTATGAATGTTGTAATTGAGGAGTATTCTTCTCATCTTTATCAGGCATTGGTGAAAAAGGTAGTTTCACTTTATAGCATATTCAATAAATTCAGAGCAGAATTCAAAAGTGTCAGAGGCTTGGGTGTCTCTATAGGTAATAAACTAGCCTAATATAGAAGCTTTGGTAATTCTCTTGCTCAGGTGAGCCACTTTTGATTACTAATTAATGTGTTAAAACTATAAAAATAAATTATAAATATTGAGGCTAAAATACCACTTTTATATAAGTCTGTCAAAGACCTATATTTTTTCGGTAAAAGGCATGTTTATTATTTTATATAGAGTTCATAGTTTTAAACAACTGTAGACTGATATATTGAATTCATAAATAAAAGTTGTTGCCCTGTTTCTACTCTTAACAATATCCTAAAATACAGAAATTAGTAAGTAGCATTTTTTTTTAATTAATTTTTTCTGTGGAAGGGTATGATTTTTGCAAATTTTTTTCAAGTACTTAACTTTTTTCTAGATATGATATCAAAAATTTGTTCCCACCAATTCAAGAAATTGAGGCTAAGATTATTCAGTTAAATTTTTAGCTCATGTGGACCAGTGGTTTGACCCATCTATTCATTTTTTTTCAACTTTGGGTCCAAATAACTTTCAAACCATTATAGACTCAGAAAATGCGTGAAACCAACTCAGAACTTCAGGAAAAAATGCATATATCCTGAAAATTTTAGCTCAACCAGTTAAATAATAAAAAAAATAAATTTTTAAACAAAATATATGAAAATTAAGATTTTCTTTTTCTTTTCTGTTTCTTTTGACCACTCCATTTCTGCTAATTAATGTTCATCTTTGTATTTTGATTTTAGATGTCCCTATAAAGATTTGGTTGAAAATTTTTTATTTGTGGCACCTGGAGGTCCTCTTCTAATTTTCTGACTGCAGATGTTTCATTTAGCTATTTCAAGCCTATCCTGAAACATCGTAAAGTACTCCGATACTGCTGAAGCTGTTCTTTTAACCATATTGACTTAAAGTATAAACAAAATAATTTTGAAATAATGTAGCTAATTGATACAAGTTTGATACATAGCAATAAAATAATAATGATATATGTATAAATACAGGTTATTTTGATAATTTTATATCTTACATTTTTTCAAACTTTACCTTGGGGTCTTACCTAGATAAACTTGTTGAATCACTATTATGAATCAAAAAAAAAAAAATTTTTTTAATTTTTGTACTTTAAAACTTTTATTATACAAAATCAGAATTTTCTGAATTTTTTTTTTTTTTTTTTTTTAGAGAAAATGCATATAATCATTAAGTTGAAATATGTTTAAGAAATTTTATTACAGAAAACTTCAATAATTGTCTGGTTCACTAATGGATTTTTTCGTACAAGACCAGGTTGCTGAAACTAACAACATACCTATGATTAGGAATTTGAAACTAATAATATAGCCTGCAAGTTTCTAATACAACAAGGTTGTTGCAGAATCATTGGCATTACAAAAATTTTGTATTATTTCATATATATTATATATATATATATATATATATATATTATATATATATATATATATATATATATATATATATATATATATATATATATATATATATATATATATATACCTTTTTTTTTTTTTTTTTTTTTTACCTTCTGACCACCCCATGTTGAGGTGGCCACACTTCGCTAATGAAGCCTCCCGCCGCAGTCGGCCTCGTCCAGAGATCTTTCAAAGAAGTGATGCCCCAGAAGATTTTGGGGCGACAGTTGGAGGGACAGTGTAAAAGAAAGTGATTTACGGTCTCCGGGGCCCTTTTGCATCTGGTACAAGTGGAAGATGTTGCCTGGTTTAAATTGAAATTGTGTTTGTAATGTTGTAAGTTTGGGTGGTGCCCGCATCTCAATCTTGCTAGTGAGATTTGTAAGTGTCTTGGGAGGTTGTTGGAATCGGGGTTTATTTCGGGAGGGGGTTCGTTAAGGATGCTGTTTGGAGGTCTGTTGATCATATATGAATGAGTTAGTTGAGTGTGTATATGTTTGGTTGTCGCTATATATATATATATATATATATATATATATATATATATATATATATATATATATATATATATATATATATATATATATATATATATATATATATATACGAATATTGTTTTTTTTTGGTAGATTAAGCCTTTTTCTGTGAAAAGTAGATTTTGGTTATATTAGGTCTATTTGCTGACTTTCGGCATAGTTTTACCCTTTAAGTCCAGGTTAGGTTAAGTCAAATTATAGATTGAGTACAGTGCACAGGTTTAGGCTTGCTATTTAAGAAAGATAATGATGAAGGTAGCACAGCATAAAGCAACATAAATGATTCTTAGATTTGAAGACAAAAGTTACTACGGAAAAGCTAAAAGAACTTAAGCTTTGGTAATTGTTGGGGTTCACAGTAGTGAATTTTTTTGCTGAAACTAGCAACATACCTACACATTGCGAGTTCAACTGGAACTATGTGTAGGGATTTGAAACTAACAATATAACCAATGAGTTTTAAATTACAAGGTTGTCAGATTCATTGGTGTTACAAATTTTGTACAGCTATTTTGTATATATATAGACAAAAAGGACACTATAACCGTATTTTGTTTTATGCAATTAAAACCCCACAGGAAAATTAAAACATTTTAAAAAAAAAAAAGAGCGAGGCTTTCGAAGGAACAACCGTCCTTCCTCTTCCTTAAACGAGCCTGAAAGAGGAAGGACTGTTGTTCCTTCGAAAGCCTTGCTCTTTTTTTTTTTAAATGTTTTAATTTTCCTGTGGGATTTTAATTGTATATATATATAAAATGAGTAAATTTTTTATAATTGGAATACAATGGACTCACCAGGGGTTATAATAAAAAGATAAAGAAGAAAGCTTACTGTCTGTATATGTGAAAGTATTTTTTCAGCAATAGAGTGATCAATTTTTAGAATGGCTTACCAAAGGATTGTTGATAATAACTTTCAATCTTTAAGAAAAAGTTGGATCAATATATGGATGATCAATGTATAGTATATTCAACTCAGCTTTTTGGAGCTGTGCATCTTGGTTTTGACATTCCTTTGGTCTGTTGGGGACTGCATGTTAGATATTTTTTTGTAGTTTAGTTTAATAAAGTTCACGCTAAACATACTATAATAATGTGATTGAATTGATTATTTGCATGGGGAAATTTGAAATCTTGGGACTTAGCCATTCATAGTGAATAACAACTTTAGCATTTTATTGACTGAGACACTTTTGATAGGCCCCTGTAGCTTTTAATTGTTTGTTTTATGTTTGTAAAAGAGGCCCCAGCACAGGACCCTATGAGATCTCATTCTTCACTGGCTCCCATGATGATTTATTGCCATTTAACATTATACTCTTATCCAATCCACCAACCACTCCTATATCTGATTTTGTACAATCTTAAACCAAACTAAACATGTACATTCAGCCTTTTAGGATGAATGTTATTAAAAGCTTTGCTAAAATCCATGTATGCCTGCAAAAATATTGACATAAATCTTGTGTCCAACACTTTAAATGAATTTGAAAAAGAATCAGTTAAAAAGAGAGCTCACTATACCAAGAACTAAAAAATGTGTTAGCACCAAATATGTACAAAATGAGAATTAAAATTCAAAGATTGTAAATGTTAGAAATATCAAAATATTAGATTTAACCTTAAAAAAACTTACAATATGTAAGTTACATGAGAATTTGCAACAAATTCTATAAACTAAAATAAGGGTTAGTACAAAATACATTTATCAATAAACCATAGATGTTAATCATCAGAATTATTAAATACAGGCTGCACTCTTAAACCTAACACTTGATAGTTATTTAAAAGAGGAAAGGTCACCTTTGATAAGTCACAAATATTGTAAAATACACAACAATGGCAGTTAATCCTTTGCACTTGAACTGAATATAGGCTACACAATAAAGAAAGATATATTTAAGACAACCTTGACTGAAAAGTTGTTTTTGATACAATGCAAAAAATATGATAGTTTTAAATTAGTGGAGACAAACAAAAAGGGCATTTTTGCAACAAAAGCTAAAAAATATAAAGAAAAAACTGTAAATAGTATTAATGTATTAAAGAGTTCAATCAAATCATAAGAAAAGACATTTCATGTATTTAACACAGAATATAATTGATAGGAGTTTTTTTTTTTAAACCTTTAAGAAATTGGATCAATTTATATTGATAATATAATTGAGGTGTAATTTGTTTGGCTCCACTTTTAAACACTAAATTAATTTTTTATTTAAAAAAAAGTTTCTCTCTCATAGGCATTGCCCAATTTGAGAAGGGGTACTTTCTAGGATTCACATGAGAGATTCAAACAGCACCATCAATCGTGTGAATTGTTACTCTTATTATATCAATGAAGCAGCTGTTAGTATCATATATTTCAAAGAATTATCTACCTTTATTTCATATCCTTTTGAAAACACTTTGACATAAATTATTAAAGTACTAATAATCTTATGATCTTAGTAAGTTATATATTTAATAAAAATATAGAAAACAAATAATTTATTTGATATTTACTATAACTGATATAGTTTTTTTTCTTTAAGGAAATTTTTATTTATTTTTGATGTTCATTATAAATTCTCATATTGGTTTAGATATTGTTTACAATTCATTATTTCTAAACCAATACTAACCATCATAGAAAAATATCTTTAAGTGGTTATTGAATTATCATTATTATTATTTTCAGAAGTTTTTTTTCTTTAACTTATAAAATATAAAGTTTTACAATGTCAAAACAAGAACCAGACTTAGAACTGAAAAAGGTAAGATTTATAATTGATGTGTTTGCAAATGAGAAAGCTGTTACTAATATTTTTAAGAATTCTTATCAGGCTAGTTAGAACACACGTTACGTTTGGATGTAACTAATTTGAAAAACTTTGTCAACTTTCTGGCTTTATATACTCTTGTATTCATTTCTTAGGATTAAACGTGAAAGGGTATACTTTAGCATACAGCAGTATTTTAATTGAAATTAGTACATTTATTGAATTTTAATTTTCTTGAGATTCATAGCTGCATCGCATATAATATGAACATTCATGTAATTTAACATTTTATTTTTATTTTTTTTAAATTTGTTTCAACATATCTTTTTAAGGAACGTTGAATAAAATGTCTTCAGTTAGATATGTAATGATAGGAACATTTGCTTTATAAGAGAGAATATTTTTAGGAGTATGGTTAATATAAAGAAGATATGCTACTGTAAAAGAACCTAATGTAAAAGAACAGAACAGTAGGGTATTGAGATTATTTACGCTTGTGGTTATTATGCATTAAGAGAATTTTGCTGAGTAATTGAATGTCTCAAATTTGCTAGGTAGTAGTGGAGGAAAGGAACTATTAAAAGGAAATAGTTTAAATATGAAGGATAATAAAATTTACAAAAAAATGTGATTACTTAGAGGAGAGTGGTTCCTTGGTTATTCATTCAATGATTATGATTGATTAAATAACCAGTAAGATTGCAATTAATCAACCAAGCTTGGTCTGTATGTGAAACCACCCTCCAGGCAATATATATATATATATATATATATATATATATATATATATATATATATATATATATATATATATATATATATATATATATATATATATATATATATATATATATATATATATATATATATAATATATATATATATATATATATATATATATATATATATATATATATATATATATATATATATATATATATATATATATATATATATATATATATATATATTAGGCTTTTATAGAATTACAAGGAAAAGTTCAAGAAACCAATCAAAAACTTCGAATTGCAGATGTTCAGATTGATAGTCTGAAGAAGCAGATTACTCATGCCCAACTCACAGACAAAGAAATTCAAGTTAGTTAATATTATTATTCATTAAATGCAATATATATATATATATATATATATATATATATATATATATATATATATATATATATATATATATATATATATATATATATATATATATATATATATATATATATATATATATATATATATGGGGAAAGGACATAATATCGCCCGAAGTGATGGAAGTATCCCCCTCTGAGGTTAACCAGCTGGGTGAGAGGGTGGACTTGACCATTGTTTCACTCCATTGTCCTTTGGTTCGTTTCTTTTTGCTTTTCATCTTCTCAGAGAGTCTCATGTACCTTCGCCTCATATTGGAGTGTCTATGCTTCCACTACTACCCCCTCTCCTTCCTTCATATGTTCACTCTAAAAAATTCTTCCACTATCTTTACTCTAAAATAGAATACATTCTTCTTCTCTTTCTCTGAAATCATCATTTCAACGTTCATCACCGCAAATGCCTTTCATCTAGTCCTCATGATCTAGCATGTGAACTCGTCTACTACTTTTTTATCCAGAACAGCCATTAGCAGTTGGTGCATCTCCCTACCCTTATCCCTGACCGTCTTGGTGATTAACCCAACATACTTGATATTTCCTAAAATTCTTATCCTTCTCCTTACACTTCTAAACTCTTTCCTCCTCTGGGTTCATCCAATTACCATCTTTGTATCTTGTTCTGTTTCTTCAAGTCTTCCGCAAGAACGGCCCCCGACTTCGGCAAGGAGAGGTTTCTGGCATTTCGGTGCCAAAATCTGGTCTGACTTGCCGGATGTACTTTTCTGATTTCCCATGAAATGATTACTGTTTCCGTTGGAGGACTCCATTGGAATGTTTAGAGCGCATAACCAAGGTGATTCTCTCTGGCATGGAGGCGTATATTCCATGTTCTTTTCCTTCTACTAAACCTAACATCGTGATTTAACTCTGCTCGTTCTTGTGCTATCTGCTGAAAGGATGCTTCCTTCAGGGATTTACCGTCATCTTCAAACTCCAGAAACTCACTCAACTTATATTTCATCCCGGAATTGTGCAAAAACTATTCTCCACAACACCAGAAACTTATTCCTCACTCCCTTCCTGGCATTTCGAAAAAATGTCAACTATAACATTGCTTCCTCCTCTTTCCCTCCTCTAGTATCTTCTGACGGTACAACTGCTTTTGCCTTCCTCTAAAGCTGAACCTTTCTCTCAAACTTTTGCCTCTAATTCAACTTATATGATTCCGGAGCTGTTCGTACTCTTTCAACCCCCTCCAACTCATGCCTAAAATTGTAATTTCTTCTAAAGACGTCATTTATGCTCTCTCTCTCTCTCTCTGAGTAGCTTAACATTAAGAAGGCGTACGGTCCTGATGGTATCCCTTCTGTGGTTCTCAAAACTTGTACTTCCGAGTTTGCACCTTGCCTTCTGCTTTCTAAAGTTTTCAAATCTATCCATACTATCTATACTCTTGGTTTCTCTGCTCATTGGCATTCCAGTGATTCTTTTAGTATCTCTCTTTTGATAGAGTCTGGCACAAAGCTTTAATTTCCAAACTTGGCTCTTTGGGTATCAATCCTTCTCTCTGCTTTTCATTACTCCATTTCATATCCACTCTTATGCCGATGACTCCGCCCTTCATTACTCGTTTCAGTTTGAAAGAAACCCATCAAAACAGCAGTTAATAGACGCAAGGAGGGTAGCCTTGGAGCAACTGATTTCTGATCTATCTCGTATTTCAAATTAGGGCAGAGAAAACATGGTCGTTTTCAATGCCTCAAAAAAACTCAGTTCCTCTATCTCTTTACTCGACACAACCTTCCACACAACTATGATATCATTTTTGAAAACACACAACTCAAACTTTCATCTCTCCTTAATATTCTTGGCGCTTCTTTTTCTCGTGATCTCCAGTCTCTTTTTTTTTTTTTTTGCCCTTCGAATTGTTGCGTCGCTTTCTCTATTACAATGAACACTAATGAACTATCCTGTCACATACCTCCTCCATTGAGAAAGGCTCGTGCTTCACGCCTTTTTGCACAGTCTTATCCTTTCTCTGACCCCAGACTTAACCGCTATGCGCAATCTGACATGTACTCTACTGGTAAAGTATTGAACACGCTTCCTTTATCTATTTTCCCAACTTCCTATGGCTTACACATTT
>SEYY01020043.1:22500-67500 GCA_009176605.1 Armadillidium nasatum
AAAAAAAAAAAAAAAAAGTTCAATTTTGAACTACTCTACTTAAATTTAAATGTTTTACGAGTCCAAAATGCAATTTATAGAGCTAAATTATTTTTATAAAAAATGTCAATACCATAAAGCACAAAATTTTCAAAATGAACCCAGGTATTATTCGACATAGGTCAAATCATAAAATACACAGCATCCAAGAATGGTCTTTAAAAGTTAATTAATCATATGCTAGGAACATCACCCGTATATGAATCAACATTTTCTTAAGATTAATTACATCCTGTGGTAAACCAAAACCATTCCACAATGTAACCTCTCTCCCTCTTGCTGAAAATATACTTTCCAATTCTAGAAGCCATGCTTTTTTTCTAGTTATGACCCCTGCTCATCCTGTTGTAATAACTGTAAAAGAACTTACATCTACATTGACAATTTATGAAAAACATTTTGTAAAACTGAATCGTATCCCCTGTAAGAAAACATACATAAAATATCTGCAGTTCTTTTAGCCTATCCTGCTAACTTATTTTAAAATAAAAAAATAATTTTTGCCGCTATTCTCAGTACCGCCTTCAGCATATTAATGTCTTTTCTTCGATAAGGAGTCTGTCTAAATATGTGTGCAGTAACGAATAAGTGTTCTAACACAGTCATTATAAAGTTTATTGATCACCACCACATTTTTATAACATTCAGTTTTATCTCTAACATTGTTTGTTGACTTGTTCCTTACTTTGAAACTGCTCTACTCCAAACACTTTCAGTTACTATTAATAATCACACCCAAATCTTTTTCATTATCAGGTTAATTAAATTTCCTATTAAAAGAACCCAATTTCTAAAAGCTCAATCTTTTGGTATCATTCCTCCGATTTCCTTGACGGGCGTTCAATATCTGTTGTAGACAGACTTCAATTGTCCTTTAAACCTCTTAACAGTGGTGTACCTCGATGTCCTATCCTATCCCCAACTTTTTTTCTGCTTATCATTAATTACCTCTTCACTCCATTACCTGTCTACACCCATGCTGACTTCACCGTCCATTATTATTTCTTTCAATCTGATCCACATTCCAACCAAATAGCAAATAACATACTAGAAAGATGGCCTTAAAAAAATAAACTTCTGATCGCCCTAAAATTTCTAATTAGGAAAGAGAAAACAGCACCCAAGGTTTTATCATAACTTTTTTTCTTTCTTTCTTTGTTTTCGATAACTCAAGAGATCTGGAAATTATTTTTTAATGCTTAATATTCAAAATTAAACAAAAACTGAAAATTTAGGTTTAGAAAAACATATCCATAATTTCATATATATGTATTTATAAGTATATTACCCAGCTGCATTTAACAATAAAAAATATAAAAACAATCAAATTGAAAAATATAAAAGGTTTAAAAATTAAAATTCATTTTTAGGTTTAACAAATAATTTAACAAAACATTAATGCTTCTGGAACAATTTTATAAACATTTCAATTTGTAAACAAGTAAATGCTTATTTACAAATAAACCAGTTCATTTACTTACTCAGTTTTACACCCATTTATTACATTTTATGCTATTAAAATGACCCACACAGCACCCACTTGAGAATCATTAAGGGAATCACTATTCAGATCAAGCTCAGGAAACACCATGCAGCCACTAGTCTCTTAAATGTCTGTACTTCTTTAGATAGATAAAAGGATCCTATCAAAATCGTAAAACAAATTAAACTCCAAAATATTTTACACCAGGGAAAAATTAGAGCGTTTCGGAAGATATAATTTTGTAAGAGACTGAGTCAAGAAAAAATGAACGAATTGAATAATTGAGACATTGAAACAAATATATTTTCTGGCTTTTAAGTACGAGATGCAAGTATATAAAGGAGCAATTTTTTCTATAGCCATCTAGTTAGAATCTGCTAATTACTGTTGAGTTAATTTCCCAGTTGCCATTTTTAGATATCAAAACAGCACCTTCTACTCTTAAATAACTGAAAAGGGTTTTTTCCTAAACAGAATCATGTGAACAACATATTGTATACGATTGCATCTCTTAATCTCATAAACATTGCAATGTCAAGGATTATCAAAATGGATCTTTAAATTTACAGTATAAAAAATGTGTTATTTAAATAACAATATATATATATATATATATATATATATATATATATATATATATATATATATATATATATATATATATATATATATATATATATATATATATATATATATATATATATATATATATATATATATATATATATATATATATATATATATATATATATATATATATATATATATATATATATATATATATATATATATATATATATATATATATATATATATATATATATATATATATATATATATATATATATATATATATATATATATACACACACACTTCATATCTATACAAATGCCTCTTAGTCAGATAAATCTTAACTTTTTTTTTAAGAAATGGAAGTGAAACATGACATTAACACATTACAACATTATTTAGCATTAGGAATAATTGGAAAGATAATGCAAGAATAAACTCAAAAATATCCCATATATAAAAACTATAATTATAAACCTAGATTAATCAATTCCTAAACAATTTATATCTTTATTTTCAATTATTTCCACTTTAGCCGTTTTCTCCAAGAAAGAATTGACAACCATAGCATGGGCCACTGTTTCTACTGATATACTTAACTTGCTGCGCCAGTCAAATCCTTTTGCTACCAACTGCAAATAGAATTATTATAACTTTTTCTTTAATCGAGCAAATAAGGTTTATATTAAAGTACATAAACTGTACGAATTACATCTTTCTATTAAATATATTGAAATGATGTTAAATTACATAAAAAAATAAAAAAATATATGATTATTTTTTACCTGCAATATTTTTTCAAATGGACGACTCTGTTCTCTTTCGCATAACAACAAACCTGGGCGGAATATGGATAACCTCTCGAAATCTAAATCCGTTACCATTTTCTCTACTTCACCTTAGAATATAATAATAATAATAATTACATATGAAAACTGTGACTTCTATTAGTTAATTTTGCATTTAATTCCTACAATAATGATTGAAAAGAAAGACAAGATAATGAGAAAAGCAGAAAAACACACAAGGGGTACTAGAAAAAGTTAAATTAGGGCCATACTGTCAGTATCTAATAGAGTAGTTGATAAAAGTTGAGTAGTATTTTTTTTTAAAAAATTTCCTTCAAAATGTAGTATTTTTTTAAAAATTAACATTTTGAAGGAAGTGAACCACTTCAACGAGAAAACATGAAATAAGTTTAACCCTAAAACAAAAAAAAGATGATGATTGGATGTAAAAAACAAAAACAATTAAGCAAACTTTTGTTTTCTATTTTTTATGAAAGTTTGGGGGAAAAAAAGTATTTTAATGAAATAAAATAATTTAAAAAAATTATTAAAGTTCAAATTTATTTGTTGAGAAAATAAATTATTTTTACACTTAAAATATCAAATATTATACATAATTCTTGGTAGAATACCAAAAAATTTTCGTATAACAATTCTGTTTTGTTACAAAATCTCGAAAGTATTTCAAATTCAAATCTTTATAGTTTAACTTTCCTTCTCATAATTATCAAAATAAAAAAAAATAACTATTTAACATTCCTCTAGAAGTAATATTCATACAAATGTGTTTAGTACTAACTAGATATCCTTAAAATAGGTACCTAGAGATCCTTTAAAATTATTATTATATCGTATAATGCCATATATATATATATATATATATATAACTATATAATACTATATAATGCTTGCACTATTTACCAATAAAAGAAAAAGAAACTTAAATCTAATTCTACCTTTGGTTTTCATGTACAAAAAAGATGAATTGATGTCAGCTCCTCCTGAAGTCACTAAATTAAAATGGGGACAATTATTTACTTTGAGTAATTTGGCAGCTTCATACACATAGTCCCTGTCAACTTTTACAAATCCTTCAGCTCCAGCATTTGCTCTTGTTGTACCAAGAGAACAGTAAGCAATCTATATAATATATATATATATATATATATATATATATATATATATATATATATATATATATATATATATATATATATATATATATATATATATATATATATATATATATATATATATATATATATATATATATATATATATATATATATATATATATATATATATATATATATATATATATATATATATATATATATATATATATTATATATATATATATATATATATAAAGAATAAAAGATTATTTTTGGAATTTTTTTTTTTTACCTAAAGTTTAAGAAAAAGTTGAATCAATAAATAGATGATCAATTTATAGTAAGACTGACAGCTTTTAAACGCAACATATTTTAGTGATTATTTTTGACAATTTTTTTGGGGGTATTTGTGCTTTAGTTTGCGCATTAGCCTATGTAACTTTTTTTAATTTGGTTTAATAAATTGCATGTCACATGTACAACTCTGAGGTTAGCTTGATTATTTGCATGAGGCAAATATAAGTCTGAGGTGTGTCATTCATAGTAAATGATAATATTTGTATTTTTTGATTGGTACAGACTTGATAGGTCCTTATAGCTTCAACCTGTATTTCTTTACATTCTTAGTACTACCATCTCCACTTCCTACCAATTGGTTATTGAACAAATTATTCTCTTTAGGAGTGTATTAATAAAACCTGTTTCATATAAAACTGATAACAAAGAACATATTATTCCAAACAAATTTTTTTTTTTTTCTGAACATTTATTTCTTAATTATAGGCAATAACTCAACTCTAAACCCTATCAACTCACCTTTCCCAAGACTAACTGTTTCAGAGCTGACCATCTTCATGTACAAATTTCATTCTAGAATTTATTTTAGTTTTATTTTCATAAAATCTTTTACATTTCTCTATTTAAGTTACAGTTGAATTTCTGTTTTATCTACCTTGATTCTTTTTTAACTTGTTACTTCAAATGTTTTTTTTAAATTTTGTCATCTCACAAGTAACATGTTCTTTGCTTGTTAAATAATCGAATTTCAAAAGTCCTACAATTTTATTAGTTAAAGCATTATTAAATCCAGAGAATATTACAGTATTCATAGGAACCATCTCAGTGAGAATATGAACCTTGATATAGAGTTTTTAACAGAAAAAAACAATGAATATGGTTTTCATTTACATTTCATTTGCTAAAACATTAGATAATACATTTACGTACTAATGGTAAATAATTCATAGGAACCATCTTAGTGAGAATATGAACCTTGATAGAGAGTTTTTAACTAATATGGTTTTCAAAGATAAATTAATAATATAATGATAATTATAATTTAAAATTACTATATTACAGCAACTAAACTTAAATAATTAATTAATCAATACTACACTTCAATTCAGGTAGATAATTCAAGATGATTAATATCTCTACCACTTATTTTAATAATTAAGTTTCAAATTTTTAAAATAAATACAGTACACATACCTGAACATCTTGAAATGCATCTTCATGCTGATCAAGTTTATCAAAATCAACAACTTTTTCCTCTATTTTATTACTTTCAAGACCCAATGGTCTTCTGGTAACAACTTTTACAGAACCTATTCTAGGGCTTTTAATTAACTCCTTTATTATTTCTTTTCCAATAGCCCCAGAAGCCCCTAAAACTAGGGCTACCTTAGCTTCACTTCCCATTTTTTGTAAGAACTTTGGGTCTCTGAAATATATAGTATTACATTAAGATTATTCCAGGTTTAAAAAACTATACTAATGATGCTGTCTTTATGACTAGCTTTGTAAATTACATGGGAAAATCATGCTGAAGAGATATTTTTTGCATACCATAATTCTTTTTCAAGCTTTGGCAGATAAGAGAGCAAAAGCAGATATTGCAATTGAAGGTTGTTTGCCCATGTCCATGGAATCCACGAAAGACCTAGAGTAGTATACCCTAGTTTCCGATTTACCTTTGGTTCGCCTTTTTGGTGCAGATGGTACCATCCATGGGTTGAGGTTGACAAGGTGTTTGGTACTCTATCCACCCTTGGATACCCAAAGGTCCAGGGACAGATTCTACTTCCTCAACAACTACTGATGTTGTAGTAATGGTTGTTGGGGTGACTGAAGTTGTTACTGGTCTATCTTCTCGAGCCCATCTGTTAAAGTTGGTCAGACTCAAGAATGCGAACATTTCTCCAAAGGCAGTTACTGTGTAATGTAGACCATCATAACACAGATCCAAAGCATTCAACCTATCCAATCCTCCCATCCAGAATTGATGGTGAGGGTTGCCTTGACTCATTGTTGTAGTAACGGTCAAAAATGGTTTTCATTGAGCAAGACCGCTTTTGAACCCAAGGCATGTTGTTACCCTGTAATTCAACCATCTGCCCGAACATCTCACAAACCTTTATATTGAGAAAGGCTCATTGTAGTTGAGTATGTTCTTCCAGTGAGTGTATTAGGTCACTCCAGCCTTGGCATTTGAAGAAGGCCGGAGTGACCTAATACCTTCACTGGAAGCCTTATATAGCCTTATCAAGAGACCAGAAATCTGTTTTACAAAAGCATATAGGGGAATATATATATATATATATATATATATATATATATATATATATATATATATATATATATATATATATATATATATATATATATATATATATATATATATATATGTGGAACCTTGTAACTTGAACTTAATCTATTCCAGAACCCAGTTCAATTTACACAGCAGATTTTCCATTGAAATGCAGGTTAAATCAATTAATCCATTTCTGAACCATCCAAAATCAATAATTTTTTATATATTTTTTACATTAAAAGGCATATCTGAATTCACTAGAAATTGTAGTAAATATTAATTTAATAAATTATAAATATATGTATTATAAATTTATAAATAAAGTTAAGTATAATGAAAAAAAAAATAAAATATATATATATATATATATATATATATATATATATATATATATATATATATATATATATATATATATATATAATTATATATATATATATATATATATATATATATATATATATATAAAAATATATAAATATATATTAAAATTGACTTTTTTTTTTTTAAAAAAAATTTTAACTACATATCTAGCCAGTTTGAATTACAAAACAAAAAATTGCAAAAATTAGATTTGAATTACAAGAAATTAATAGTTCAAACGAAGGTTCTACTATATATATATATATATATATATATATATATATATATATATATATATATATATATATATATATATATATAGGAACCGACCGGGGCCCCGGCCCCGGCCAACCCCGGCCATTTTTACTGACCCCGGCCCCGGCCCCGGCCCCGGCCAAAAATCAGGGAAAACCGGGGTTGCCGGCCGGGGTTAAAATGGCAAATTATACTTAGATTTTTTTTTTTTTTTTTAATTTTCAGCCGATTCTGCTAAAACTAAGTTATATAGATTTTTTACCGGTAAGAAAAGTCCATTTCTAGCGTTTTTCCGAGTCTATTATGGTTAAAAGTTTTTTATTTATTTATTTTTTTTTTTTGAAATTTTACCCTTTTTTAATTGAATGGCGGTGCTAAACCACTTTTTAGAATGAGCTGAAAATTGGACTATTTATTCAAAATTAAATGGGATACAAAAGTCTCTAATAGATTTTTGTTCCCAGAATTATAGGAAAAATATTATAAGCCAAAAACTGATCAACTATAGAAAAGGAAAATTTTTTGAACTAAAAAAATCCACCTTTTCAGACAAATTTTAAAAAAAAAAAATACAACTATGACATTTCCTATTTTTGGTGTGTATAGAGGAGGGGTGGAGCTACAAATTCCTCTATGTACTTTATTCGATGACATTCGTTGGTTTTGAGATATAGCCTTCAAAAAGGTCCATTTTTGACCAAATTTCAAAAATTCCCAAAGTTTGAGAGGCTATATCTCGCTTCAAACAAAGAGCATTTAAATATGCACTAAATAAATATTGTTGCCCTGCCCTCTTCTAAACAATATTCACAAATAAAAAGAAAATAGTAGGTAGCGTTTTTTATAAATAATTTTTTCCTCCAGAAGGGTACGATTTTTTGCAAATTTTTTTTCAAGTGCTTATATAACTTTTTTCTAGACGTGATATCAAAAACCTATTCCCACCAATGCAAGAAATTGGGGCAAAGGTATTCAGCTAAATTTTCAGCTCATGTGGACCAGTGGTTTGATCCAGTTATTCATTTTTT
The DNA here is from genome assembly GCA_009176605.1 of Armadillidium nasatum. NCBI lineage: Eukaryota > Metazoa > Arthropoda > Malacostraca > Isopoda > Armadillidiidae > Armadillidium > Armadillidium nasatum. The sequence goes on from SEYY01020043.1 coordinate 30,736, forward strand.
TCAACTTTGGGTCCAAATAAGTTTCAAACCGTTATAGACTCAAAAAAATGCTCGAAATCAACTCAGAACTTCATGAAAAAATTCACATACTTTGAAAATTTCAGCTTAATCAGTCAAATAATAAAAAAAAAAATTTCAAACAAAATATAAGAAAATTAAGATTTTTTTTTCTTTTCTGTTTCTTTTGACCGCTCCTTTTCTGCTAGTGAATGTTCATCTTTGTGTTTTGATTTTAGATACTCCAAAAAGATTTGGTGAAATTTTTTTTACTTGTAGCACCCGGAGGTTCTCTTCTAATTTTCTGACTGCAGATGTTAACATTTAGCTATTTCGAGCCTATCCTGAAACATTGTAAAGTATTCAAATACTGCAGAAGCTGATCTTTTAGCCATATTGACTGAAAGTATAAAACAAAAAAATAATTTTAAATAATGCAGCTAAATGATACAAGTTTGATACATGGCAATAAAATAACAATGATATGTATAAATACAGGTTAAATTGATAATTTTATATCCTACATTTTTTCAAACTTTACCTTAGGGTCTTACTTAAGTAAACCTGTTGAATCACTATTATGAATTAGAATATTTTTTTTTTTAATTTTTGTACTTTTTTTAAACTTTAACTATACAAAATTGTAATTTTTTGATTTTTTTTTTTTAGAAAATGCATATAATCATTAATTTAAGTGAATGTTGGCTATTCTACTCCTTCCTTACAATTAAATAAACCTCTTATATCTAATTTTCTTAACCTTAAATTTCAGTGCTTTTGACCTCTTTACAAATTTTAGGAAACCCCGGCCAGAACCCCGGCCCCGGCCCCGGCCAAATTTGGGTGACCCCGGCCCCGGCCAAATTCCAACCCCTGGTCGGTTCCTATATAATATATATATATATATATATATATATATATATATATATTATATATATATATATATATATATATATATATATATATATATATATATATATATATATCCTAGTTGTGAATATTTTCAATTGTATATATATCAAAACTATGAAGACAAATTGATCTGAAAATCTTTTTTTTAGGTTGAGCCATGAAAAAAGATTTTGTAAACTAAAAACAAAAATTTTTTTACTTAAGTAAAAGTAATAACTACCACAATGCAACAACACATTATACAGCTTTAATGGTATATCATCATTTGGCTTTGCACCTCCTGATTACTGCCTCTGTTGTCAGAGATTCATATAAAAATTTTATAACTTTTGGAGCTAAAAAAAAAAAAAAATTTTATAACCTTTTATTGCAAATAAGAAAAAAGGATATTAAGAAATAAAATAAAATAAATATTAAATTTAAAAAATTTTTTTTTTATATTATTGCATTCTGAAAGGCCCAGCATTCCCTAGGTTTGGGCTACTTGCTGGTAAATAGGAGTACTTTTACATTTAAGTCCAGGTTAGGTTAAGTCAAACTAAGTTGCTAAATTTAACTAATTCAACAACCTAACCAAGACTTAACCCTCGCGACTACGCGTCGGACTTTTTCTTTTTTTAAATTTTTCTTATTTTTTTTAATCTTTTTTTTTTCTCCTTCCAGGTATTCCTCAGAAAAAGGTTCAAGAAGATGGGAAAATTTTTTGGATTAGTTATAAGAAAAAGAAAAAAAAATATGGCGGTTCAAAGTTGGAATGGGCGTAAAAAGTCCATCGCGTAGTCGCTCGTGGGTGACCAAAAATTGGCCTGAAAAATAAAAATCCAAAAAAAAAGTTGTTTTCCTTCAGTATTGAATAAATACTGTAGTAAAACATTAGAATTTATTTTATTTTTTATTTTTTTTTTTATTAATTTTTAATGAATTTTTAACTTTGATTTTTTTCCAGATTTATTTGAGAACATTTAATTATAAAATTTATTAAAAATAGTATTAGCAAACATAATAGTTAAAATATTGGCTAAAACAACTAAGAAAGGACATAATTACATTATGGCTATGCTAAAAGTTCCAAAAAAATATAAAAAACCTAAAATTTTTAATAAATATATAGATGGACCAAAAAGGTCCATCGCGTAGATGGATGTATAACCGAACGACGCGTAGTCGCGAGGGTTAAAGGGTAAAAGTATACCTAACAGACAAAGTTGGTCTAACCTAGCAAATGCAAGGTTTATCAAAATATATAATGTAGAGTAAATTTGTTTTAAAAAATTTAATATATGGATAATTTATTTTATTTCATAATATTACTTTGTAATTTCCACATATAAAATTTTTTAATTAAATTTTTTTTTTAGCTCCGAAATAGCTTGAAAATTTTGTACCATTTCATCTAACGCTGATGCAACAACCTGGCACTACAAAGCCAAATAAAAATACATTATTAAAGCCATATATTTTGTTATTAAATCATGGTAATTATCACTATTAGTTAATTTTTATCTTTTAGTTTACAAAATTGTTTTTCTATAGCTCAATGTAAAATAAATTATTTCAGACAAATTTTTCTTCTTAGTTTCAATATACAAAGAAAAATATCCACTACACAGAAAGACACATTTACCCAACAGAGACAGGGGTCAGGAAAATCAACTTCAAAATCCTCAAGAAAGTCGACACCCAACTACACACCCATGACTATTACTGTAACAATTTTGAAAATTAAAATGAAAATGTAAAGAAATATTAACTATGAAAATTACTGAAAGGTCAGTGGATAGTCAATAATTATGCACCTGATCAGCAAAGCTTAAAGTTTTTAGAAAATTAAAATTTAAAAAATGAACGAAATGACTAAAAGCTGTTGGAAGTTCAGTAAAAATAAGCTGAACTACCAGGGAACAAAAAAAATTTAAAATGTGGCTTCCATAAGGTGAATTTTGATAAACGATAGAATTGCTTCACCATTACACTGGGTGTAAGTACCGGCTTCCTCACTAAACATGTATCTATGAATGACACGACGTGAAGTTTGCATGATGAAAATAATTATTTTTGACATTACGTAAGTTGAAAAATTGAATAGTTAAATATGTTTAAACATATGCAATGAAAATTTATTTATCCACGAATGATGAGAGTGCGAAATACAGAACATATGAACACCTCTGGGTACTGACAACAAATCAGAGTTGCCAGAATGTTTACATTAAAAGTAGCACAAAGTAGTTTAATCATTCTTATACTATGGTTTAATCTTTGGTTTAATTCAATCAGAAAGTATCTCAATATATATATATATATATATATATATATATATATATATATATATATATATATATATATATATATATATATATATATATATATATATATATATATATATATATATATATATATATATATATATATATATATATATATATATATATATATATATATATATATATATATATATATATATATATATATATATATATATATATATATATATATATATATATATATATATATATACTTTGCGTATATACAGTAGGTCAGATGGATAGGGAGATTCATAGACAAAAGGGGATAAGCCTCTTTTGCATATGAGTTTAAATTCAAAATTAACGACTATTTTATAATGGTTTGTCCACGGTTCGTCCTAGAAAGTTATCTATTTTAAACATTTAAGGCTTCTTACTGCTGCTATCACTAACACTTTTCGACCTTCTTAAGGTAGCATTATGGGAGCTAAAATACTGTATCAGGAAAAAGGGAAAAAAGAAAAATTAAAGATTTTAAGCACAGTACTCTCACGAGCAATGTTTACGCCGATCGTCCCAACTCACAACTGAGCACAAAGTTTCCTGGATTGTGTGGTAATGTGCATTCGTACACCAATCATCGTTCATGAACCAAGCTAAAATTTGTTTGTAAATCTAGTTCGTGAACTAATTTGTTCATGATGTGGGGCGTTCGTAAACCAAGGTTTTACTGTATATTTTTAAACCGATATATCGAGTTTTTAACCGATAGTATCGAGGGAAATTTAATATATTTTTAAAATATCTGTTTTCAATAACTCGATAATTTATTTTATATATCGAAATCCCTACTAAAGAAAAATGTTTTATTACAGATCAAAATTAAATTTATGCTTCAAACACGATAGTAGAGAGTATTTCAACGGAAATTTACAACAATGTTTCAAACATGATTTCTGAGAGAGTCAACACTGTAAAATACAAAAACAATTAACACTGTGAACGATTTATTTTATTATATAATTAACTCTTTATATCCTGTTAATGAATTTCTAGAAATAAAATAAATCTTTATTCTATTTTAATTAAATTTGTAATAAATAACCCAATTAATTAATATTCGGTCACTCAAAAAGTACCCTGCAGCCCTTTTGAAAATTTCATAGACTTTAAATGTAGTTAAAATCTATGGAAAATTCAGACTTCAGGAAAATTTAAATATCCTGTGCCTTCCTCAAAGTCTATGGCCTTCCTGAAGTAGCCCAACTTGGTTACTTTTATCACAATCTTTCCACCGTTTCGGAAGACATTGGTGTTTCTTTATTATAAAAGTAGCAGCCATCCAAAAGTTACCCTAGGAGATACGCAAACCTTTATTGTTAAACTGATCAAATTACCAGAAAAATAATTATTCAAGGAGCAAAAGGTAAGACTTTTAAATGATTTTTTAAATCTGTTTTTTAAAAATTTTATTGTAATTTATATCCCAGTATCATTTAATACATTTCGTACATTTTTATTTTGAAATCTTGTGTAGTCTGAGCTCTAAAACGAAGCTATAACATATATAAGAAATTGAGTTTGTTAGAAACCCGAAAGGCAAATCAAGTTTGTTTCAGTCAAACACTGCAGAAATTAAAATTCACTAAGATTGGCTGGTCTCAAATCCTAAACTTTCCGCATTCAAACAATCAAGACAACTACGCAATCTCACATACAGCATGCAGTTTATTAAGCCAAACTAAAAAACAAATCAGTTAAGCTAGCATGCTATATTTAAGTCATATTGCTATTCTTGAATAACAATTTTTTTTAATTTATTTATTTAATTTTTTTTTATTTTTTTTTTTTATTTTTTTTAATTTTTATTATTTTTTTATTTTTTTTTTTTTTGCTTTTCCTCTTTCATTTTTTTATATTTTGTTCCTGGTTGTAATGATTTTCACACAATCTATTATGAAACCTCGTTGCTTATCAGTTCCAAATTCTCTGCTTTATGTCTTTCTTCCTGGGTGGATGGGGGTAAGATGTTTAATTATTGAAACAAACACTGTAATTAGCCTTCTCTGATATGGGTAGCTATGAATAGAAAAGCTGCGCTCCATGTTATATTTACTTTCACAACTTTTTAAGTCGTCGTTCCAAATGCGATAAGATTTTTTTTATTTTACCTTTCTAAGAGAACTACTGGGGCTTTCTACAAAAATAATATATAAAATGAGATTCGTATGCATGTAATTATTTGTAACTATCAAATTTGAAGATAAAACAATGGACTTATAGATCTTTCTTCTGATATCGGTGCAGAATTGGTATTTTTATTGTCACCGGTTGCCGGGGAAAAATATTGCATTTTTGCATATACATTATTAATACCTCGAAATTTAGTTTTGATAGCGTGTAAAAATGGTTAGTGAAGTTTAATTTTTTTTAGCTTGAATTATTGTAAATATAAAATAAGCTAGAAATGAGTTGTCTAGTCTAGACCCAAAGCTAGTTGCTAGTTGTTACAAGTTCAAATTTAATCTTGATTCAGTTGTGGATTTTTGAGTAATTTATCTTATGGTAGGAGAGAATATTTTTTAAACTATAAAATCTAAAAACACTAAAAAAATGCTTGTAAGTAAAGCAATATATATATATATATATATATATATATATATATATATATATATATATATATATATATATATATATATATATATATATATATATATATATATATATTTATATTATTTATTTTAGGCTGTCTTTGGGTATGCAGCTTGTACTAACAATGATTATGGCATCAGTTCTATCAAAGGTCATTCCTCACTATTCTTTTGCCAAATGGATTTTGTGTAGAACAGGGTAATATCATATATATATATATATATATATATATATATATATATATATATATATATATATATATATATATATATATATATATATATATATATATATATATATGGGGGAAAAGGAATGAAAAAAAAATGTAGATTTTAAGCTTGAGAAAGAATGGAAAATCAGTCATACTAGATATAATTATAATGAAATATTGTAAATTAATCAAGATTTTATAGTAGTCTTTGTTATTAATATAAAAAGATAATAATAGTAAAATAGTGTTTATATAAAACAAATTTGGATAAAAAAATATTAGTGTTTCATTGAGAAACATATTTTGATAAATATGACTTACATTTAGTTATACCAATAATATTTATTAAATATATAAAAAGAAACTATACATTGTCTATAAATGATTAAACAATATATATTATAAAAAAATAATTCTTTAACTTGATAAATGTATAATAAATGAGTAAATATATCAAATTATAAAGTATGATTAAAGGAATACTAATAATATTTATTAAGTATGTAAAAAGAAACTATACATTGTCTATAATTAAATAGTATATGTTATAAAAAATAATTCTTTAACCTGATAAATCCAAATAAATGAGTAAATATATCAAATTATAAAATATAATTAAAGAAATACACCATCCCTTAAACTCACCCGCTACTCACATATACACAGTGATTGCATTTACCCTAATGCAATAAAATATTTATATCTTAAAAACTAAATACAAAATCAGTTATGTTCAAAATATTATAGTTTATCTACTGAAATTTTTTTTTCAAATTTTTTAATTTGAATTTTTGAATTTTTAAAAAGATTATAAAATTAAAAAAAAAAAAAAAATATACATTTTTGAGGTATAAACCCCACAATGTTTTATAATTTTTAATAAAAATTTTTGCTTGAAAAAAAGGGAAATATTTTTGAGTTATAGTTATAAATTATTAAACATATTTTTTTCAAAATTGTGAAATATAGACACCATTATACAAAAAAAAAAAATAATAATAATAATTCAGTTGGATTTATTTTTAAGAGATTTAATTCACTAATAAGAAAAATAAAATTTTTAGCCTTTAAGTAATCTGATTTCCCTTCTTATATGGTATCTTTATAAAATAATTGATCTTGTGTTAACTTTAATTTTCTACAATGATTGAATTTTCATTTCTGTAAAACATCATTCCTCAAGTTATATAATTATAAAATCTCTTTTAATAGGCTTATGTATTACTTGCACCCTTCAGAAGAAGAATTAAAAATTGCAGCAGGTTTGCTCAAAAAAGGAAAGAGCTCAGGAGGGAGGAGGAGGGAAAAACAATAACAAAAGTTCTGGGAAAAACAAGAACAGTGTTAGTCAAGGAGTAAACAATGCATCTGAAGACCCTTTGTCTATAAATATTCCAAGAAATATCAGCGTTAATTTAGAGCAATCGCCTATAAATCCTGTTGAAGTTATGGGTTTGCGATTTTATCCAGATTTTCAGTGGCTGCTTGATTTTTCTATGTGTACTGCTATTGTATACAGTATTTCTGAGGTAAGTGTAAACCATAAATGCAATGTAGCTTGTAAAGAAATATTTCTTTATATATATGATAACTTAAATTCAGTGTATTTTTAACATTTTTTAAGAATAATAATATACAAATAAATAAATTCCTTTCCTGGAAAGATGTAAGTCTTGTCAGTTGGGACCCTGGGACCCTGGGATCCTTTGAGAAAGGTCCCTGGTATTTTTGGGCCTATAGCATATACCACTTGCTGGCCAAGCCTATCAAGGATGTTAGGAACTTAATTCATTAGTAACAAAGCAGGTTAGTAATGTACTCATTTACATCTGAGTAGGTCAAAGCTGAGAGAGAAGAGCTCACATTCTCCCTCCCTGGTTTAGAATGTGAGATTTCTCTCTTTTTGCTTAGCTTCATCTTAACTAGGGATGTACCATTTATCCAGTTATGATCCATTTATGATCCAGTTATCCTGCCTATCCAGCCTTTTTTTCAGTATCCAGCTGGATGGCTGGATAAACTTTCAAATTTTTAAAGTATTCCAATATCTTTGTATACTGTTTTTCATTTTATTTGTTTTTTCAACTGAATTTTAAATGACTGCACTGAAAAATCTTCGACTATTCATGTTAAATAAATGCAGATATGCATTCAAAAATTATTAATTTACTTACATTACAAGCAGTGAGCTTAATTTTAAATTTATATATATATATATATATATATATATATATATATATATATATATATATATATATATATATATATATATATATATATATATATATATATATATATATATATATATATATATATATATATATATATATATATATAATATATATATATATATATATATATATCGGTATATTCCCTCTTGTGAGAAAAGACCAGAGGTTTACCAATTTCCACCAGAGTTTGGGAATATCTTAAACATGGTCGATTAAAGGCCAACATGTCCTGATATACTGCGTTTGAAGGTGTGCAAGTCAAAGGAAGTTAGGAAATAGGTAAAGGAAGGGTTTTTCAGGTTATACTGGTAGAGTACATGTAAGATTTAGCATAGCAGTTAAGTCTGGCATCAGAGAGTTGGACATAGAATGATGAGACTGTGTAGAAAGATGTGTTGCTCAAGCTTTTCACAATTTCGGAGGTATGCAACTGGAGAGTTCAGAAGAGCAGTATCCATTGTAATAGCGATGGTATAGAGAAAGTGACAAAACCATTTTATGGGCCGAAAGATATTGTAGAGAGGTATTAAGAGCGAAAGAGTTTATAAGATGAAAAGCCTTAGACTCCAACTACATACAGAAGCAAACAACACCTATATAAAGATGAAGCAACTGGGGAGAAGTCAAAAAATTCCAAAGAAGCCTCAGAACACTCAACCTCTTAGAAGCTTGTTTAGGAAAGAGAGGTAATGTGATCTTTCAAGAAAGATAACAGAAAAGCTGCAAGGAGAATTTTATATGAAGGCCCCTATTTCCATCCATTTAAAACGATAGTTGTGCAAGAATGCAATGTGACAGACTGGTTAGGTTGCAGGAGTTATGAGAGAATATTCAGCAACATGTTCAGAAAGATGCACTATTACTCTCTTGTGCATTGACAAAGGTCATTTTCACTTGGGTTGCTGTGTAAGCATGGAAACAAAAGTTTTGCTTCTGGTCGGAAGGGAATTCTCACGTGCTACATGAAAGACTGTTGCACTCCTAGCGAGTGACTGTGTAGAGCGATGTTGCCGATGCTGGCATCATGGGTTATTATTTCTTAAATGGTTGTTGTTTCTGTTACCTTAACCTCTCTCTTATTACATTCATATGCTTGAAAACCTTTTAAGACCACCAACTCGAAAATTTTGACCTTGAGGAACGCAGTGTGTTGTTTCAGCAGAATGAAGCTACAGCACATACAGCGTTAAAGATCATTGCAATTTTTAAGTTTCCAGATCGGCTGATCTCGTTGTGTGGCGATGTAGAGGTTGACTTGGTTTTGAATAGGACCTTTCAGATATTACTTATTTTTTATCCCTTTTTATAAGGGTGATGAGGAGAAATCCTGTGATTATAATAGCCTTATGAGCTTTCAAATTTTTTTGATCCAGCTAAATCCCAAGATCATTTTCAAAACATTTAAACATTTATTTAATAGTGGTCGTTTTTTCCATGTTAGACAATAGTCATGAAATCTATTTAGATGGTCTTCTAATGCCTTTGTAATCATTTATGCTGGTAGTAACCAGTATGATTGTATTACAACCTCATCTTCAGTATTTCACATATTCCGATCAGAAATATGTATAATCCTGAAGATGAAGTTGTTATATATTATTGTAGTGGCTACCACTACAATATGCAACTGTCAAAATGTGCTGTAACCTATATTAGCGAACATCTAACTAATTTAATGTTTGGTCTATTATCTAAGGGCATCAACTGCAAGTCATTTATGTTATGATCCTATGTTATTGGGGCTATATTTTATATCCGAAATACTGTATCAAATATTTCGTTGGTTTCCTGTTCAGCTTAAAGCTGATTTATAAATAGATCCAAATTTAAATGAAAAATGATCCAAATGATGCTCATTTTTAATTATCTTTAAATTTATCACATCTTGTCATTGAATGCTATTATGTTGATTGTTTGATAAGACTGAAAATAGTTCTAAAAATTATTAATCTGTGAAACAAGTTGATAGTTATAAAAATTTAATTCACAAATTATCCTTGGCTTGATATGCATTTTATTGAATCAAAGATTTTTGCTTCACTGATTCAATGGTTAGCAAAATATTTAGGTTATTTAAATAGGTTTTCATTTGATTAAATATTCAGACGTGGGTAGGATACTGTAATTATATATTTTTTTTTATTCCAGGTGTTCATTTATTTTGTACCGTCAAAAGAAGTTAACCTAAGCATGCTGTGGTGCATGCTTGTTATTGGGTTTTCACTGTATCCTTTTTATCATTATGCGTTTTATTATTTGTTGATTTTATTACTTTTTACTTACATTAAGTTTAAAAAATTGAAGTACATACTTTAGCACAAAATATAGTGCTGCTGTTTTTGCCATTTTTTGTTGAACTACTTGTACCAAAACTTTGGTATCAATTTTTTTTTTAAAAAAATCTAGGTTAAACGTTTCTTAATTCTTAGTTTCTTAAATTTAAAAGTTCCATTTTGTTGATTTAACTTTTTTATAATTTTATATACAAATGAATTGATACCTGTCAAGATGTAAATCTTGAATAATACATATAATTTAATGTTATTTGTGTGTTTATTGAGCAGGTAATTTTAGATAGGTTAAGCATTTTATATATAAAAAAAAAACTTTTTCCTTAAATATTGCTAGAAAAGTTCTTTTTTCTCTAACAATGCTTTATTTTCGTGGAGAAGACTCTGGCGGGGAAAAATCGATGGTCATTCTTGCCTTTTTTATCTATTTATTAATAGCCTTAGGAATACTTATAATTAGTGAGGAAAAGTTGGATCTAGGTCTTGACTCAGCTTATGCGTCGTTTAATCGAAGTGCTTCAGCATTTTTAAAAGCTCAGGGCCTCAATTCAGATGGCCCTGCATCCAAAGTTACATTTAAAATTCTACTTGCCTTCATGTGTGCTCTCATTGGTGCGTTTTATACATTTCCGGGCTTGAGGCTGGGAAGAATGCACTGGGATTCACTGAGATTTTGTGGAGACAGAAGAATTCGACGAATGGTGTTGCATGGATCATTTTTAGCACCCATAATTGTCGTTCTTCTATGGGTGAGACCAATTTCTAGAAGATATTTTACGGAAATGATTTTCTCAGGATATTCACAGCCAATGTAAGTAAAAGAAACTTTAGTTTTTTGTCAAGAAAATTCTTAAGGTCATTGCCAAGAATTTTCCCATGTGTTTGTGTGTGTGCGAAGGTGAGAATTGAAAATGTGGAAGACAATTTTAACTTAATTTCTTAAAGATTTGTTTTATTAGTCATATCTCTTGATTTATTTGGATCTCGAAAGAATCATAGCACTTCAGTCATGGCCCTGAAATGTATAAATATTTTCAAATTTTTAAACTTATTTTAATTCAGGCCAATGATGGTTTTACTTGTTTTAACTAGTCTATATGGTATTACAACTTAAGACTGATTACTATTGCTTAATTTTTTAATATCTTACTAATTATTTTTACATTGAAAGTTCATTTCACTCCAAATGATTTATTACATTGTACTCTGTAATAATTTTACTTCATTTTACTTCCTATTCCTATTTTAATCTTTTTTTTTTTAACTTAATTTTTCTTTGATTTTTTTTAATGCTTAAGATCAGGTTCTGTGTTAACATGGAGATAAGTAATATAAATGAAACTTTTCTATTGATTCTCGCTTTCTTTTTCATGTTTCAGTTAATTTAAAAAAATAATGTGGATAGTTTATTAAAAAATAGTTTTTTGATAAGTTTTGAGTAAATTACTTTCCAACTTTTAATACAGAGAAAATAATAATAAATTATTATTATTATTCCAGTATGACTTCAGCAACTTTTGATGTCTTTCGTGTGATGCTCGTAGCTTTAGTTGGAGTGATTCGTATTGCGTTAATGCCAGTCTATCTTCAGTCTTACCTTGATATGGCGAGAGAGAATATTCGTGAAATTCAGAAGGAAACGGGAAAAATATCGATTAAACATTTTCAGTTAAAGGTATGGTGAAATAGGCAGGTACCAGCATTTTAGTAGCATCTCGACACCAAAAGAAAATCCCATATTTGATGCAAATTATTATTATTAAGGAAGTGGAAATGTTGGTTTGAAGTAAAAGATTTTTGGAGATGGGAAGCCCCGTAAAATGGAGTGCTAGCAATATTAGAAAGTCGTTCATTATTTTAATTGAAAGGTTTAATAGTAAACCGAAAATTCCATTAGGTCATTTCAAGAAATTTCCATCGTAAAATTTGAGTATTTTTCATTAAAATGAACAAGAGAACATTTCCTAGAGAAGTTTCATTGTAGGTATATAAAGGATTTTAAAAGAACTCTGCAGCTATAAGACTTTTTTTTAAATTTTGAATCTAAAAGTAAATATATAGTTTGCTTTGTTTTTTTGTCATTTGATTACGTTTTTTTTTTTTGTGCATCAGATGTTGAATCTCGGACATAAAGATATGAAGCAGATTTCTATTGTCTGTTTATTGTATAAACAGATTATTGTTGGTATATATTAGAAATTGGATGTTTCATAAAATTAGCATATTTTTAATTTGGATGTGAATATATATCAAACTGATTTGGTCATATTCTGTAGGTGATGAAAACCTCATATCTAGGCTATTAATAAGACGTTTCCTTTTGATAAGAGTGTTTTGTAATTTTTTTTTTTTCATTAAAATTATTTTTCTCAAAAATCTTTTGTGAACAATTTCTTACATTTATTATTTTGTGTTACGGTATGTTGTAATATAAGCTAGAATAATATTAAATTTATTTAAAAGTATTTGAAATCGTACCAAACTTTAATAATATTATTATTATTATTATTATTATTATTATTATTATTATTATTATTATTATTATTATTATTTTGCTTGTAGGTTGCTCGTGTATTTTATTATCTTTGTGTTGTGACGTTGCAGTACATCGCCCCAATTATTCTCTGTATATTCTTCTCTCTCATGTGTAAAACTTTGGGTAAGAATTCTCTCTCTCTCTCTCTCTCTCTCTCTCTCTATATATATATATATATATATATATATATATATATATATATATATATATATATATATATATATATATATATATATATATATATATATATATATATATATATATATATATATATATATATATATATATATATATATATATATATATATATATATATATCAGGAATGTTGAAATATTTTCATGCATATATTCTTTGGTATTGCAGCCTTTAAAATTTGCCGTTTGCCCTTGTATTCTATTAAATTAAATATTGCAGGAGGATTGGAATGGCAGGACTTAATTCACTCTCGTAGCATGTCGGATGAATGTGAAATGAATGAATTTGATGATTCATCTCAGTACGAATTCTCAAGTTCGACTTTCGCCACGTTACATCAAGCAGAAAGTGTTTCAGAAGCCTCTAAAAGTTTAACTTTGGGCCTGGAGGAGTTAAAGAAGGTAGGTTCTTGAAATGGTTACACCCTTTGACAGTGTTAATTTTATATATATATATATATATATATATATATATATATATATATATATATATATATATATATATATATATATATATATATATATATATATATATATATATATATATATATATATATATATATATATATATATATATATATATATATATATTATATATTTATATATATTTTTATTTAAAATTTAACTTTACTTTTTAAAAAATTATTTTTAGGTCTTTTATCACTTAAGTTTGCAAAATTTTAAAAATTACTTTATTTTAATAATTATTTTTTAAATAATTGGAAGAACTCTTTTCAAGTCTTTGAATTCCTTAAAAATTTGAATTATAATTTCAGATATTTACAACAGAGTTTTATCGAGGCGTTCTTGGATTTACTACTTGGTGGTGTGTTTTTTCGTGGTTTTTGTCAAGTACATTTGGCGTTCTTTATCAGTCTTATTTTACAAAGGGTTAAATTATTATTATTATTATTGGAGTATCTTATTATTAAGGTACAAATTTGTATTATTAATTCTTAGGCTCTTTGGCATGGCTCCGTATTACACACCCACCATACTCTGAATAATGGATTTTGAAAATTTTCCCTAATCTAACAATTCTTCTCCTTAATAATTCCAATTTGAGTTTGTTCGTCTGTTTTTAAATAAGTTTGTACTATTTGAATGAAATATTTAATACAATTTACTTAAATTACTCAAATGAGTTTTAGTGGATAACTACCTCAATGCTGAAGGTAGGAAGACTGCGGGTTTTTTTTTTTTTTTTTTTTTTTTTTTTTTTTTTTTTTTTTTTTTTTTTTTTTTTTTTTTTTTTTTAAGTTGAATGAGACTAATATATTTTACGATTGTTGGTTTAAACTTTTTGTTAAAGTTTATTATTATCTCTTTTGTACATTGATTTTAAAACTAGTCATTTTAGAACAATAATTTTTATATAATGCTCACTCAAATCAAATTAGTCGTTTTAATTTTATATTATATCTCATGAGTTGGAAAATATTTGGACACTTCGCACTGATACTTACTAGATTTCCCTTTCTTTGCTTTCCAGATCTTCATTTAATATCCTTTTCTTCTTTGTTTTTTTTTTTTGGTATCTTTTCGCCGCAAATTTTTATTCTAATTTTAATTTTAGAATTTTATTTAATCTTGACTTCATTATTGTTGTTTAGGTAATAAAGGCAATCATTATGTCAACTTTGGGTACACGACTTTTACTTTTCAAAGCGTTTCCCTCCTGCGAACTGGTTTGTAAATTGTTGTCCTTTTCTATTCAAGCAGCGAAATGCCATATTATTTTAGTTATGAATTAGAATTGTTGTTCATATTGGGTTGCAATTTTGCGTATTCCATTTACACTGACTTATTGGTAGGATGAAAGATAGATAGCTTGTAAAAGTTTTTTTTTTTTTTAATATTTTCTCCCTTCATTGATGATTGTGAGAGAATTAAATATTTACATCTCTTGTGAGTGGACATTATTTGCATAATGCCAAATCTTTGTAGACTCTGAAAAATTGTTTCAACGTAGAACGGCGATATACCAATGATTGTTCATACTCAGTTTAAAAAAAAGTACCAGCAATAGTATTGAAATGCCTATTTACTGACCCCACAAACTTTCCTAACGGACATTATTCACACTATTTGACCTATTATCGACAACATTAACATCATTATATACATTCGAACATTATTTAACCTTTCTATTTCTTAACTGACTCCATTCTTCCTCGGTAAATTGTTTTTTAAATATATGTAACAATAATAAAAAAAATTACCTATTATACTTCACATTCAGACTCCTCTATCAATAGCTATTGGGGTTGTTTTACCAGCCCACCTTAGAAGTGAGAAAGCAGTGGTATGGTGCTCCTTGCAATAAATTATTATTAAAGTAGCCAAATGTAATTGCTAAATGCTGCACAGTAATTATTTTATGTATTTATTTTTTTAAGTTATTCAGTTCAGTGGAATGAGTTGAGGTTGATTACCTACTTTAATTCAGTAGTTATAAAATTGATATCCCGTATCATTAAAACAAAAAAATGCCGTACATTGTAGTAGTAATTACAATTTAAATTTTTAAATGTGACTACATTTCGGTATACTGTAAATCCATTTGTTAAATATATAATATATATATATATATATATATATATATATATATATATATATATATATATATATATATATATATATATATATATATATATATATATATATATATATATATATATATAATGGTAAAAGGTAATTATTGGTGCGTGTAAGGATTGTTTGTAAAAATTTTGTAAATATATTTTTATATCCCATTTGTTAATCTTTTTAATTCCTATTATTATTTTTCATTAATAAATTAAAACGGTAATTTTGAGATTACTCTTGTTGGGAAAGTATTTTATAAAATAAAATTAAACCAAGATAAATCGACTTCTGAAGTTAGCATTTTAATAATTTTTTTATATAGCCTTGTGCACATGTTTACACAAATTTGTTTTAAATAGCGTTAATCACATTTCTGCTGCTTGATGATATAAAGTTTTATCTTGTCCTAGATGGGGTTCGTTAAAGCTTAAAAAGTACTCGTCTTCTGATATTCTAACTACTTTTGATTTACCCATATCCAAGCCCCGCGATATCGGGTTATTTTGACCATTAAAATCGTCTAATTTCGAGCATATTGTACTGGTGGTTTTATTTGGCTCTGATCCCTTTTCATCAAACTTACTTTAAACGTTTTTCAGGAATATGTTGAACGTAATAATTAATTTATCCAATTTCAATGCTGTTATAATTATTTAAATGTATAACTAGGATACATTTCTGACTTTTAACATACATAATTATTATCATTATTTAACAAGATTGATGTTAGCAAAAAACTGCTTAATTTTAATGTTGCTTAAATTTTTGGGCACGTATTTTAAAAACGGTTAAATTGGGAAAAATAATTCAACGAAGGTGATACATTTAAAAAAAAAAAAAAAAATCTTACAACATAGTTTATAATTCAGGTAATTATAGACAGAAATTTATTAATGTTGTATTTAAGTTTCAACAGTATAAAAATAAATGTTGGAGTCAGTTTAGTTTAACAATTGAACATATAAAACTATCTGGTTTACAGAAAAAAAAATGGCACAAGATTTTGACACTTAAATTCTGGATATTTTTTTGATCTTTGTATCCGTCAGTTATTTCAGTGTACTGAATAATAAAAATGATTCATTATATCAACTTAAAGGGACAATCTACATCTAAAAAATGACGAGTATTTGAGCACTAGATTCTAGGAAAATCTAGATAATTTCTTACAATATATTGGCACTGAGTACAGTGAATTGTTAAAGAGTATTTTTCAAAGGAATGTAAAATTATGTAGTATTTCTTACACCTATTTAAGGGCTTCTATAAAATGATCCCAATTCTTATCATAAATTACTATTGGAATTTGGTTAATTAAATACTAAAGTAAAAAACTTAAATGCATTAATAAAAAATATTAAAGTTTTCTAATTTTGTATAAATTATCTTGATGTAACATTTAAAATATAAAATGAAATTATATATTATATATATATATATATATATATATATATATATATATATATATATATATATATATATATATATATATATATATATATATATATATATATATATATATATATATATATATATATATATATATATATGTGTGTGTGTGTCGCTGAACATTTTTCAGTATCATTTAAGTTTTCTACTTTTGACATTAAATCTTATTTGTTATAGAATTTGTATATCTAATAAAAATAACAAGAAAAAATACATAAAAAAAAGAACAAAAAAACACAGAACTTTTTAAAATACAATTGTTGTACATTAAAACTTTTTTGAAGACATTAAAATTACCTTGGTATTTAATAAAAGTAAAGATTAAAAACTGAACCAAGTCTTTGATGACAATAAGAACCTTAATTTATTACGTAGCACCATAAATTACTAAAATAATATTACAATTGTAACTGAGTATTAAAAAACTTCTAATATCATTTTTCAGCCAAATTTTCTTTAACAATCCCACATAAATTAAAAATAGTTAAAAAATATTATAAAACGTTATTATATAATAATTCAAGAACATGAAATATTTACCTATAAAACCAATTAATAAATATTACCTGCTAATAGTTTTCATTAGCAGTTTCATTAGATTTATCATAATAACTTCGTAGTATATTTAGGCACGTAACGTACCCTAAAAATATTGCACCATTGGTGGGAAATGCCCTTAAAGTAACCATGATAAAACCACGGGTAAAAACGGATACACCTTCACTTCTATAACTCTTCACTGCGCAGTCCCAAAAATTCTGAAAAAATGATGAGTTATATTTTTTATTAACAGTACGTGGCTTCAAACTAATATAAATTATAATACTAAGAATTAAAAACAAGGAAACTAATTTTTGTGGGAGTTTAAAGATTATTATTTTTCATTTACCTGAAAGTGCCCCTACATGTGGCATTGAAGATAACAAAAAAATTCAAATCATTCTAGCACTGATTTGCTCGTTAATACAACTAACATATTAAGATGCAATTCTATATAAATTTACCTTTTTGGATATAATAATTTCAAAATTTACCCTATGTAAAACCGAATTACTGAAAGGCAATAAACAATATTAAGATGCAACTTTATACAAAAGAACATTTTCAGACTATGAAAGAGTAATCCATGCAGAACAAAAAAAATACTAACCTTATATTTTGGGTTTGCCGGATTGTCATTCTGAATTCTAGATTTGATAACATCCAAAGGAACTACCGTCATCCAAGATATTGCACCTACATAATTTTTCTTATTAGATATTTTCTATAAATATTTTCTTTAGATTATTGCATTAAAAAAACGCTGTATAAATCTTTATTGTTTCGAACTTACCAGCCATTCCTCCACAGAAGACCAAAGACAACGGCGACGCATTTTCTTCAGACCCGGAAATAGCCCTAGTAAACGCTTCATATATGACCATGTAAAAACCGAAGGAAGGCACATCTCTTGAGAGGAAAAATGATGAAATCATTATTTTTATGAATATTTGACCACAAATCAGAGAAAGCGTGAGAGAAACATTACTCACGATTCTCTTGTAAACGTTAGGCCGTTAGGCTGAAAAAAAGAACAAGTTAATAAGCCATTAACTTCTTTTAATGGTAATTTGAATCCTAAAAATACATAAAAATGTGCATGAGTTAACGCGCACCTACAATACATGAAGTTAAAGTTTGTAAAAATGTTATAATTCTTAAATAATATTCCCTAAAAATCATTTACAGATGATAATTTTCTTACAATTATTACTACAAGTTATTACCCAACTCTAGCTAATTACTGTAATCTTGCTATTCTCTCTCTTCCTTCATGTTTTTTTTTTAAATTTCTAATTTGCAGCTGCGAATACTGTGACATATGATTTGTTAATACTGTAATAGAATTCATACATATATAAAATTATCATGTTCATCACTTAAAACATAATTCTTGTTCCCTCAATTTAAGTACTATTAGAATTTTCATTTAACTAGCTTACTAATTAAACTTTTCTAAAACCATATAACAACGGATTATATAGTTCGCACTGAATTACTTAATTGCTCTCTAGATTTATTTCTAAACATTAGATTTTGGAAATTTAATTTTTCCGCCATATTTCCTATTAAAAATTTACACCCACTGCTACACTGGCAGTATACACAAAAAAGACCAAAACTACAGACTCAGGAGAGAGCATTATGGAGTCGAATGATTTGTCTATCCTTGCGAGCGATTTAATACCTTGAGATGTTATTATAGAAAGTAAACTATCAGAAATAATAAATATGATGAGTAGGGAATTGTAGTCTATAAGGTATATATTTGGAGATAAAGTTTGAATTAAAACAGTCCCATAAAATGCGCCATTAGAGTTGAAAATTATGAAATAAGAGTTGACAAAAAAACGTTTTTCAGCTACGCAAACTATTAAAAGACCAAATTTTGACTACTCTGATAAATATCGGTTAAGTAACATAACTGTACAGTTTGCAAAATATATACTCCCTCCCTTGTAATTTGCATTACAGCTGCTTGATTTTGTTAACATTTGGTTCCCAAAATGATGACATTGCAAAACCTATAATACAAAATATTGAATATATAACAGTATATTATAACATTAGAAATAGAATAATTTAATACCACATCTTACCTTACACCCATTGAAACCAGGCCTTTATAGCAGCCAGGAATACCCTGCCTTTTGTATAAGGCCGATAAGCACTGAGTAGGACCTTTATAAGAAACATTTGACTCGCTCCCCCACGATTTTGAACCATTACCTAATGCAAAATAAAATTTTTAAAAAATTAGTATCTAAACAATCTATAATCTTACAAAAACATATTTCAATGATAAACGACATTACCAGTTTGCATTTGCATTTTTATCTTGACTAAGTCAACTGGACAGGCAACGAAAAGTTGTACAATACCGCCAGCACACCCAGACCAAAACACGTGACCATATGTAGGCTTTTTTCCATCATTATCAATGTACCTCATACTGTTTCCGTAAACACCAAAAAAAAGTGAATTCAGTGTACCAGTTGCTAATAAGGGAAACCCAAGACCTTTATAGAAACCTCGAAACTGTCATAATTAATAAATCATTTTGTAATAACAAAAAATATATATTGTTTGTGACATTATAAATATCAGTAAGTTAATAAAAAATATAATCAAAACAGTTGATACTCCATCATATTTTCCATAAAAATTAAATCTATGTAACACTTGCAAATTTACTTAATTTTTATCATTAAAATCACAACTGAATTATACAAACGATAAGAAAGATTTTTTAACTACTATAATAAATGATAAGAACAGATATATAAATATATTGTGAGTTTATACTGGGATTCCCTGACTTATTTCCTTAACTGGTAGTAGCTATTTATGGTAAGATATACCTATCCAATGAAGCCTCAAAAATAAGAAAAATAGAGGAACTGAAATCCCGATTATATCTGATTAAATAAATTTCGGATGACAAAGAAAATTAACAATGGTATGACATCCAAGGACAGGTGTCACTCAGAGCATCAGCTAGTTGCTGATCTTGAGGGTATAATGAAGAAGAAAACGTTGACCTAGCAATATTCCAAAAAGAGGCTATGCTAAGAAATGTGCATATATAGATGGGATTATGAGAACAAAAACTGCATTAATTATAACAGTCATGTGCTATTTATAACTAAAGTTAAGATAGGTGTAGCTAATTCTTAGAGGGGCAAAGGTAACTTCTGTAGTTGAAGGAGATTAAATGATATTTTCCAGTTTATCAGTTATGTAGTTTATCGAGACCATAAAAAGTAGACTAAAATAACTAATCCTTAAATCCTCTGTGCAAAACCATAATGCAGTCTTCTCCAAGTAAGTACATGAACCAGTTATGAGATCCGAAAGTATGATGAAGCACAAGGAACTAAGGCATCTTAGTTTCTTCATCATCCTGTTCGTTGCCCCATATGTCAAACTGGAATTGTATCCGACAAAAACAAACTGATTTTCTTTTAAAAATGGAGAAATTTAGAAAAAGCGCTGAAGGAGAACCAGAAAGATATTCATTTAAATTTTTTCGTTTTGCGATCCGCTTCCTACGCCTTGTATGAAAAACGATTAAGTCTTCAAATAGTTTATGTGAGAAGCATAGTTAATTTCTGTTCAAGTATAATCCCCTAAAAACAATTTGTGAGAGGCTACATCCGGGGGTGAATGAGAATACAGGAATAGCGAAGGGTTGAGTGTAAAATGGGAGCTCTGCCTCAGCAGTGGAAGAGTACAGCAGTTGTCTTAAATAATAATAAAAAAGTCAAAAGCAAGAACCCATGAGACTGGTTCCATTCTGAAATTGTAATTAAATTGCCATTTGCATTTGTCAAATCCTGGGCATTTCTAGGCACTGCAGCGAGCATGCAATTAAATCCTACAACAAATAACAAACATCTTTAAGAACGAAAGACCTCAAACAGGATTAAGAGTTCGAAATGGACTTGGAGGTTGTCCTCGAAGCTAATATAAAAAAAAGAATCCCTCTCCCCTAAGACCATTCTATTCTCCGAATGACTTTATGGGTAAAATGATCAATTCAAACAAACAGATCAATAGTTGAATGGCATTTATGGAAACCCAAACTGGAAATTCGAAAAAAAACTTATAAACTCTTTAAGAAGTGATCCTGTCTACCGACTACGATTTGCTTCCTCAGCTTACATGTATAATATAAAAGACTGACATGAGATTAGTTTTTTCTTCTAAATGAAACTATAAACGCTGTGAACGACAGAGAAATAAATAATCTAGGAAATAAGATGTAGTACATAAATGAAGCTTATGGTTCATGATTTATATTTTCAGGCTCAATGTCACCAACTCTACAAGATAAAAGTTTGGAATTCTGAATGAGTGAGTTAAAAGGAAGATTCTGTGAATTGTTAAATTAATATTATCATATCAAAAGAGAAAGATTGATTACTATAATAATAATAATAATAATAAATAATAATAATAATAATAATAATAATAGGTAAATCTTAAATCTGGAGCATTTTATTCCACGTACCCCCTCAAACTTGTAGGTATTCATAAGGCACTTGAGGACAGATAAGCGACCCATGACCTGTTGGCGAACTTTGATCGTGTCCATGGGATGACCAGCAATAAGACCCGCACATCCTGTGAGGAAAAAATTAAAAGTAATAAATTTATACTCTTACATCAATTTTTATATTTTCTAAAAACACTAAATTTCAGAATGTTGTAACCACGGGGGATATAAGTTTGTAAGAAGTTGTGGAAATGGTATCTAAAACACTCCTCCCCAAACTCTTGAAATACTCAGCTCTATACAGAGTGAAAATTTAAAGAATATAAATCGCTTCTCCCCTTAAAGAATTTCTTGAAGTTCTTCTTTTTCATTCGTGTCTTTTTCGACTAAGTTTTCTGATACTTTACCTAACTAAAGAGACTAAGTTTAATAACTGTTAACATTCAGGCCTTCAAAGTCTGCTTGTGAGAATAAATTTAAAACAACATTAAGCTTTACCAGTTCAAACAAAGTGTTTGATATTCATTTTTAGTCCTTGTCATAGTAACTTTGTCAGAAGTAAAGAAATTTGTAAGTGATTGTGTGTTTTTTTTTTTTTTTTTTTTTTCACACATCATCATCACTGACGGGCAAAGCCCTTTTCAAGGTGGGTGAATAAAAATGAAGTAAAAGTACAAAATACCAAAAATAAAAACCACCCCTTCAGGTCCCACCTAACGCAAATTTCTTAGGTGAGCGCAGACGCGGGCTTTAAAGAAATGAAATTAAATTCGGAAGGAAATAGGGAAGATATGAGAGTCCCACAAAACAGAGGTGGCAGGAAAGAAGGAGGAACCACAGCGGACAAGTCTGGAGTTGGCTATGTCCACGCAAATTTAATGCGCGGACATTGCATCCCTTGTGCTACGAGGACGCCATAAAGGTGGAGGTATACGAGTGGATAGTTCCCTCGAGCATTTACCGCTGTAGTACCTACAGAAAAGAGAAAATGGCACCAACAATCACGTCGCAAAGATAAAAGAGTCAAGATAATTAGAAAGAATTTTAGTTTGCTGATCAGTAGATTTTTCTTTTACTGATTAAGATTTGGCAAAAGCATTTTATTGCAACTCTTTCTTTTTATTATTATTAATTTCACAACAACTTTAGAGTCAAGAAGCTGCTAATGTCTTTTAAAGTTTGGTGAACTGGCTGGTACAGATTTAGTCAAGGTGGTTAAAAAAAATTAAAAAAAAGATAAGAAAAAGCCTAAATAAATTTAGTTAAAATGTCATTACCATTTTTCAATTAGCTTAACTTGATTTCAAAAATTTAGAATTAACTCAAAATTGAGCAATTAAAAATTAAAAAGTTTTCTGAAAATGAAAAAAAGTTATTGGTAATATCCTTTTTGAAACGGAATTATTACATTTTGAGGTTGTAGCCAGAATCTACAATTTAACACTGACTTAAACTCAAGCATTACTAATTAAAGTTTCTGACTGCAACCTTCTGTCTTTGAGCCCCAAAAATATAATAATAAATGTCAATAAAATATATTTTTTAACATTCGGTGTATCATAACACCGATTTCAAAATATGATATCCAAGCTTAATATAAAACAGAATTAGCCTTAAATAATATATATATATATATATATATATATATATATATATATATATATATATATATTATATATATATATATATATATATATATATATATATATATATATATATATATATATATATATATATACCTCCAATCCATCCTGCTATGAAGTCAAAAAAGAAATCTTTGTCCATTTGCCGAAAGCCTTCTCATAGCCACTGTAAAAATTCCTCCTTATGAGGTCTTATATTTAAAGGTAAATCCTGTAAATATAAAAAGATTTAAAATAAATTACTGCAGCTTTCACATTTAAATCTCTCTCTCTCTCTCTATATATATATATATATATATATATATATATATATATATATATATATATATATATATATATATATATATATATATATATATATATATATATATATATATATATATATATATATATATATATATATATATATATATATATATATATATATATATATATATATATATATATATATATATATATATATATATATATATATATATATATATATATATAATATATATATATATATATATATATATATATATATATATATATATATATATATATATATATATATATATATATATATATATATATATATATATTATATTATATATATATATATATATATATATATATATATATATATATATATATATATATATATATATATATATATATATATATATATATATATATATATATATATATATATATATATACCACTTGGATATAATTAGGAGGGAACATTTATTACCATTCTTAATCATAGTTGGTAGGACTAATTAACCAGCGGAACAGTAAGTAATTAAGCATTTTGGTGATAAGTTTAAAATTTTCATAAATTTTATATTAGATACGATAAACCCTGCTTCAAAGCTGACACCTCATGAGATTTGATGGAATCAGCAATGACAAATGATTCGAATTTCTGAAGCGATCCGATTCTCGGCAAGATCGAAGAGTTTCGAAAGAGATCAGAGATGGTATTCCGATTTTAATTTCAATATCGCTTTGTCGTTTATTACTATATTGAAATATCGGTCTATCAAAATTCAATGTGCGATAATTAGTATGTTTTATAGTGCATAAGTTGCTTTATAAATGATATAATAACTTTGGAGGGCCATCCAAAAGAAAGTGGGGAAAGTTACTCCAAAGTAACCTACCTGTTCATGAGTTCTTACCCAATGAAATTCTATACCCATTAAATACCCGAAATTCGAGAGTGAGACCCCAAAGTCCTAATCCCGTGAAAACATCGCTTAGACAAATCAATATATATATATATATATATATATATATATATATATATATATATATATATATATATATATATATATATATATATATATATATATATATATATATATATATATATATATATATATATATCAGCTATAAATTCATTTGTTTCATGTATTTTCGGATTCATTTCACCATTTATCTAGAAATGCTAAATTTCGAATTAAATGTTATATATATATATATATATATATATATAATATATATATATATATATATATATATATATATATATATATATATATATATATATATATATATATATATATATATATATATATATATATATTATTTTTAACGTTAGAATACAATAGAAATTTAACTGCGTTATAAAATATAAAAAAATATTCAAATGTGAAAAAACACACACACACACACAAATAAAAATGTTCGCATTAATTTTAATATAATTTATATAATGTTATCATTCTATCTTACATAAAATTTCTTTTTTCCATTTTTCAATTCTATCGTATATATTTGTCATTCATAATGAATTACGAATGATAACAATTGCGAAATTAATATATAATACGTTATCACAGAAAAGAAAACCGAACACGAAACAAACATACAAACACTTCACTCGCTTTTACATCGAAAACTACGTTCCCAAGAAACGACGTACGTCAGAATAGGTGCAATCAAATTGTTATGTGTTAAGTAATTCAATATATATATATATATATATATATATATATATATATATATATATATATATATATATATATATATATATATATATATATATATATATATATATATATATATATATATATATATATATATATATATATTAGTGATGAGACGATTAAGAATTTTTTAACGATGACGATGACGATGAAATTGAAAAAATTATATTTTAAAAATTTTATTATTTTAATAAATTTAAAAATTTTATAATAAGGAGGAATTAGATTGTCCTTTCTTTATTTTTTTTCAGGTGTAAATATATGTAATTTTCATAGCATAATCCCACTCGCTCTCGGTCCCAGATATACGCCAATAAAATATTAAAGTATTGGTCATAAGTTAACAAAATTTGCCATGAACAAATCTTGGGTGCGTGAGCAGCGTGCTGACATCACAATAAGTGTTGGAAGTGATTAGAATCAAGGCATGCCTGCACACGCTTTTTCCATGTACGGAAGGTTGTCGCTAACATATTGGAAGTCAAAGCGCCAATTGCCTGTCGAATGCGGTCTTTCGGTTACATGAGAGTACGTGGCTTATTGCGAAACACTTTCCCTTTCAGCATGCAACCATAGGAAAAAATTGGGCTGGGTAAGGTCAAGCGACCTTGGTGGCCAAAGCCCCTTTTGAAATAACCCGGTAAGGTCAGGCGACCTTGGTGGCCAAAGCCCCTTTGAAATTACCCGGTAAGGTCAGGCGACCCTTTTTTTGGTGGCCAAAGCCCCTTTGAAATTACCCGATCTTTAAAGGACAATTTCGTACATGCTGACGTTTGACATACTCGTATAACAAGTGACGCCATCCTGCTGAAAATAGCCAGTACGTAGTTCCTCATCATCCAAATGATTCACAAACTCATTGAAGATGTTCATATACAAAAAATTTATTAACTTTTGAACAGTACTTTGATATTCTAAAAGCTGGATATCTGGGACCGAGAGCGAGTGGGAGACCCTGTAGTATCTTCAGAGCATTGATTTAAAAAAAAAAAAATTTAAATGTCAAAACACAGACAGATATTCAAAATTCTAGTACTTTAAATTTAGAGCTTTTAAATTATGATGCAGAAAATCTTTTCTCGAGTTTCTAGGATAATTCGATTTCGTCTTGGAGTGTATATTTGGCCCCTATGGGACAGAGAGATATTTATACGCCATATATATATATATAGATTAATCGGAAAAATGATCGGCAGAAAATTGACGATGACTATTGAAAAAATATGCCGATTTTGACGATGACGATTAATCGTTCCATCAGTAATATATATATATATATATATATATATATATATATATATATATATATATATATATATATATATATATATATATATATATATATATATATATATATATATATATATATATATATATATATATATATATATTGTGCATCTGCATGTGTGTGTGTGCAATTGACCGCGAGCTAAATTTTTCCACAACATATTTTAATTGCAATTAATTGCATCGTACTAATTTAAATGAATATGAAACAAAATCCTTCAGATTTGAGGCACACATACGTACAATGAATTAGGAAGTAAAGAAACACAACACAAGAAGACATTCTCAATCGTAGAAGAAACATAAAAGTGCAGGACAAACATGGAGAGGTTGACCTTGCCATCTACAGTGATTTAGAGAGAGAGAGAAAAAAAATCTTCATACACCCATACAATTACCAATGTTTTAAATAAAATTACGAAATAACTACAAAATTTTCAAACATTAGATCCGTAATCACAAACTTTTAATAAGTTAATTCAAATTCTACAAATATTGCATAAAAAAATTACATAACATTTGAACAATTGCAATATAAAAATCCTATAGAGTAATATTTTTAATGATGTTGACTAGGAAGTTTAACACCAAAATAACAAATATGATATATATATATATATATATATATATATATATATATATATATATATATATATATATATATATATATATATATATATATATATATATATATATATATATATATATATATATAAGTAATAGGCAACACAATGCAAAGATAAAACTATTTCAAGAGATAAGAAAGAAACAAAAAAAATGATTTGGTAATTTTATTAACTGAACAATGCACCAAGAGAGAAATTAAAATTATGCAATATATATCATATACCAAAACAAGACTATATATATATATATATATATATATATATATATATATATATATATATATATATATATATATATATATATATATATATATATATATATATATATATATATATATATATATATATATATATATATATATATATCACAATGACCACCACTAATCTCGACCACACCGATTACCAGTGAAAGACTAACTAAGTTTAAAGTCGTCGGCATCGGTTACCATGCATCGTTTCCTTCTCGGCATACAGATACGAAATGGACCCTTGCGAGATACAGACTCCGAGGAGCCTTATGTACAAGGTCATTTCTTTCCCCCAAAAAGACGCACCACCAACCCTTTCTTTATTTGTGCCCGCCTTCATTTTTAATACAAACTGATTTATCTAACAATGATAATAATAATAATAATAATAATAATAATAATAATAATAATAATATTATTATTATTATTATTATTATTTGCATTTCAACAAATGACAACGTAAAATGTACCATTATTATTGTGTGTTTGGAAATAGGTCAGTATTTAAAGATACGAAATAGAAAAAGATAAATTAACGTCATAGATGGCACCTATGACGCGAGTGTTTTAGCTTTTCTCTCGACGATCTTTGAAATGTAAGAGTTTGAATGTAAATTTGAGCCTGAAAGATAGTTTCGGCTCTATTCTTTATCTCAAAGTTACTTTGCACAAGTTTGTAATCAAAACGTACTAATCTGCATATATATATATATATATATATATATATATATATATATATATATATATATATATATATATATATATATATATATATATATATATATATATATATATATATATATATATATATATATATATATATATATATATGATCAAAAATGAAACAAAGAAACTTGTCCTCTCTAGGTTTCAAAATTACACTATCGCTAATGTTCATCGTTATAGCCACTACAACATCCCTTTATCCAAAAAAAAAGTCAACTATAAGTGGAGTTTTTATGTGCCAGAACACCCATTAGAACGTTTTGAATCATGTAAATATGTTCATCTTCGATTTGATGAATTAGGTCATATAAATTAACATGGCTAAAGAAAAGATAAAAAATAAGATAAAGACACGTCTCTTTTCCGGGATGATCGAACCGACATCATGTGTCCAAGTTTACATCTTTATTTTTCTATTATCGTTCTTTATATACCTTATATTTATTATATTGCGTTTTCTTTAGCAAAATTAGTTTACATAAATCATAAGACTGAATAGGGACATCCTTACACAAGCACAAACTTTGCAATGAGAATTCAGGCGCATATAAGCTCCACTTGCAGGCGATTTTATTGGATCACCAGGATAATGTAATGGTTATGACGTAGGACATTTCAGTTCTCGAACACAGGAGCGCCGTTTTGAATTTCTGAGAAGCCAAGTTTGTTTGACTTATCAATGGGGAACAAATATATTATTTGTATTTTTTATTTTTTATTTTATTTATTCATTTATTTGTTTTTTTTTGCACACGAGCGAAAATACCTGATCCTAATAGATCTTTTTACACTAAATTCAAATACGTATAATCTTTCTCTCTCCGTCACCACGTTTTTTTTAAAAATATGTATACTTACACATACACATGACACTGTTCAACTCCCCTAAAGTTGTTGGAGTTGCTGATTCTGATTGTACTTTTGAATTCACCATAAAAAAGTTACATTAGAAAAACATGAAACGTTTTATATGAGATCATTTCAAATATTGTTTTATGTACATTAATTATCACTGAGAAATACTCAAAATTCCTGCCTCCCCCTCCTCAAAAAAAAACAATACTTTTAAAAAATATTTATTGTACAAAAAGTACGTTTCTACGAATGCTATGAAAGAAACATTCTGCAGATTGCATATTTGAATTTAGCGTCAAAAGCCACGTTAGAAACAAAATAAACATTTCATAGGCAAAAACAAAATAAATAAATTAAATTATTAGCCTTTATATACCTTACATTTATTATATTTTTCTTTAGCATATATATATATATATATATATATATATATATATATATATATATATATATATATATATATATATATATATATATATATATATATATATATATATATATATATATATATATATATATATATATATATATATATATATATATATATATATATATATATATATATATATATATATATATATATAATATATAATATATATAATATATATATATATATATATATATATATATAAGTGATATTGTGTATGAAAAACTTTCATTCAACCCGGAATCATTGTCGGCATGTTGCTTGATAGGCCAAATATGTACCAATCTTTAATGGGAAATTGTGCTAACATTTCTGAATTTTCTGAGATAAATTTTTAACTATTATTTGAGTAATTTCTCAGTAACATCGCAAAGTGAAGGTACCAATTCCATTGGCATCCGTTTTTCATCTCCTTCCTTGATTATTCCATGAATCTTCCTCAAACCTCAAACTACCTTACATGATAATGCTTGGTTAATACCAATCTTTCTTCAGCTTTATTATTTGGGCCTAAATACAAACTCTTTCTACATGTTGAGAGAATGCGCATATTTACCTGATTCTGAATAAGGATAACAGTTTTGATCCTTCTTATTATCACCAAATAGTTCTCACTTGTGGGTCAATCTAATAAAGTGATCCAACGATGTTGCTTGAATATTTCCAAAAGGATTTATATTTTGCATACTGTTTACCTTACACATTGATAGTCCAGAACAAAAAACAATTTTATTCCACTGGTTTTTGTACTCTTGGGTAGGTTTTTTTTTTTTTTTTTTTTTTTTTTTTTTTCATTTTTTTTTTTTTTTTTTGCATGCTAGCTTAACTTTCATTATCTCAGCTCTGGTAATTCCTACGGTAAATTCTTAAGTCTTGTGATATTAAGAACATTTGGTAAGGTACAAATTTTGCAGCTAAACTCGGGCCTCTAAAAATATTCTTTCAACATAAATTTTTATGTCAAAATTCTACATCAAAATCACTAGAAATATTATATTTGGTGTAATTTTTTTTTTTAAGGGAATGGTATTTTCTAAAATGTTTGAAATTTTGTGGGAAGTTCAAGCTACAACAATGATTTAATCTAAAAAATTTAAATTTGAATTCTTGTACGTTTTCATTTATATAATGCTTCTTCAAAAATAACTTTTTGAAAAAATGGTACATTTTAGAACTCAATATCTCGTGTGTGTGTGTGAAAAAAAAATAAAAAATGTTTAATATTTACATACATAAAATAACTTTATTGTAAGTAACTCCATGTAAAATACTGAGTTCATGACTCAAGTGGTTTAAAAGAAAAAAAGTCTTACAAAAGTCATAAAAATTCATTATTTTTATATGCTACAGACTAATTTCTTGTCTTAATGCTTATTCTTCTAAGCTTTAAAATGTAAACAATAAATACATGGTAACAAGATACAACTGACTAATGCACTACGCTAAAAAAATTTGCCCTTCCAGGAATATTTTAATTTCCAAATGGAAATTTTTAGAGAAATTTGCAATAGCAAATTGCTATCTGGATAGATATGACTTGTTGGTGCCTTCTGAATCCAATTTCAAAAGCGAGTTTTTCTCAGATAAATGTTCTCAGCATACATTTTCCCTTGTTTTCTAATTAGTAATATTTTTACGGATGTGTCTGAATCTAAGTATCTTTCAAGTGTTTTTAATAACGAATATGGGTAAATAGATAAGGTTTTTGTATTAGTTCAAGGATCATTAACATTGAATTAACATTCAATAGACTTAATTCTTTTATTTCACCTATTAATTATACATATGAAATAGAAAACGAGGATTATTTGTCGTGTTTGGATGTATTGGTTAAAGGGATTTGAATACTAAAACTAGATTTAAAGATCTCAAATTCTCAGAAAGGATACCAGTGTTGATAGCTATGTTCATTGACTTTCATCACAATCAAGAGTGACAAAGAAAGGAATTGTGAAGGTTATTTCCTTATAGCATATATTGTCCTAAAGTATTTCTTTCAAAGTTGTCAAGTTCATATATATATATATATATATATATATATATTATATATATATATATATATATATATATATATATAATATATATATATATATATATATATATATATATATATATATATATATATATATATATATATATATATATATATAGCAGTTTAGTGCAAATAAGACTACTTTTCCTCAAGGAAAAAGTGTTGGATACTCCCTCCATTCAATCATTTAAAAAAAAAATGATATAATGTTCTCCTTTGGATATATTACTTGCTCCGCCGATTTCCACTGATATTAACACGTTTCTTTTCCCCCAAAGCAAAAATTCATCCATGCATAGACAAAGTATTGAGAAGATCATGTAATAGATAACATTAATTAAAGATTTTTGTAAAATGCCTCCAATGTTGACTCGAGAAAATATCTAGCCATTTTCTTATAAAAATATAAATAATTTTAATACATTAAATGTTAAAATTTTTACTGATAAAATGTATTAAAATACTTTGTAAAAGGAGAAATAGTTGTGACCATTGTGTGAGTCGACTATGTGACTTGAGCAGTAGTTGCAATTTGCAGCTTGTAATTGGAAGTTGTGTTAATGTCTATTCATGGAAATTAGTACAGAGGTACATTTAGCAATAACATTTTATAACGGAGCAACGTTTAGCGATAAAAATGTTTTACAAAGATGGGAAAAGTATTTCAGAAACATTAGAAATGGTAAATGGAAGTTTTGAGGACCGAACACTAACCTGTTTGAATGCTTTCGTTAGTATAAACGTTTCAATTATCAACGATAAGAAACTGAAGACGACTCTAGGAGCTTGCGGTCTACCGCGTGTTGCAGAAAGGAAATGTAGAGAAGATTCATCATCTGTTGAGTAAACATCGTCATTTTACACTATGAATGCTAGCTGATTTGAAAGTCAGCATGGACACAGTAAGAAAAAATGTAGTGAAAGCTTTACATAAACAGGTATATTCACACTTTGTTCCACATTCTTTGACTTTAGAGCAGAATGAACAAAGAGCTGCAGTTTGCCGAAAATTTGATTGACACATCAGATATACTAACTTCTTTAAGATGATTGTAACTGGCGATGAATGTTGGTGTCCTGCTTACGAACACAGCGCTACAACAAGAGCACGGGCTGGACAAACTTTGTCATGGTCAACAAAAGAACGATTTCGTAAGTCTCATATAAAAAGCATGTTGGTAATTTCTTCGATTGGTAGGATGTAATTCACAAAGAATCTGTTTCAGAGGATCAACATGTTAGTGCATTATAAAGATGTAATGGAGAAGTTAATACAAAGAATTCTAAGTGCTAGGCCGGCATGTATAAATCTGGTGAATAGTTTCTCCTACCCAACAATGCCTTCTCCCTTCGTGAAGGCATTTATAGCAACAAAAAAAAAATGTGACTGTACTTGACCACCTCTGTATTCTCCCGACATAGTCACTGCTAATTATTTTTTTATTCCAAAAGTGAAAATACACTAAAAGTGGCGTGTGTTTATGTATTACTCGATTTCGGACAAAGTAATAAGAATTATTTTGAACACTACCATTGCAAATTAAGACTTCTCCAAAGATATCCAGACGTTGTATGACAATGCAAAGGTGTGTACAGTTAAAAGGGATGTATTTCGAATAATAAACAATGTAAATCTAATTTCCTTTTATTAAAGTGTTCCTTTTTTTAACACGCACTATATATATATATATATATATATATATATTATATATATATATATATATATATATATATATATATATATATATATATATATATATATATATATATATATATATATATATATATATATATATATTATATATATATATAAAGGATTTTGTTTTAAATTTCTATAAACCAGGAAAAAAAAATTTGTTTTTAAAATAAAAAGTTTCTGAAACACTTTTATTTATTGGTATGTAAATTTTGTTTTATGGTTATGGAAATTTGTAAATAATAAAAATGTGTACTGTTTTTAATCACTATCATATAGGCCATATAACAGCAAAAATATACCAACAATTCATATGATGCTAATCATTTACTAAAAATTATGATTATAATTTTATTTGTAACTTACCAAAGTTATATCCTCCATTATTTTATATTTGGAGTATCTTCTGAAATATACCTATCTTTTCATCTTCAAATCCTCTTCAAATAAAATGCTAAAATTTCAAGTAATCTACTGGAAAAAAATAGAAGGTAGAAAATTAAATGATTGATATAATAAACAATTCAAATTTCAAATTTTTGGAAATATAAGGGTTTGATATTCGAGCCCAATCTTAACCTGTCTTTTTATAATAATCTACATTATCTTAAACTTAAATTAGATGATCCAACATATTACCAGAATCATAGCTTAGAACATTTAACTAATTTCAACAAAGATTATGATTATTAGCCATTTGAATAGTTTTTTAAATCTTAATATATTTATTTAATATAAAGTGTAATACCTCCACCTCTCTTTCCATTTCACTGATATGCAGTATATAAAAATATAGCCATTAAAGTCCTAATCTCCCGGTGACTTCCCATTTATTAATTCCTTTTCTCACACTGTTGTAATACTGTACATATGATATCAAAATTTTCTTCTACAGTTTAACTAACTAGCTAATATTTTTATTTCCAAGACTCCTAGCTTTAGTACAAAGACATTTAATATCTGAATCATTACTGTTTTACTCTATACTACTATCTTTACCTTTCAGTTTCTTACACATGAAAAAAATCATGGAACCTTTGTGTATCTCACACCAATCTTTGACTTGTTTCCCAACTGGCAAGTCTTTAAGGTGCAGTCACTGAAAAATGTCTTTATGACTCAAATGAATAGTTCTTTTCCCTAAACTTGTCCCAGTAGTCTAGGAAATCTATTTATTCTGTGAAAGGTAAAGATCTGTAACTAAAATTAACACCTTACCTATGGTCCTACTATTTCATTCCTGACCAATGCCTACAAGTAAAATCTTAGATCTCATACACTTCCTGCCACTTTCTTTCATATACTGTATTTAAGAACTTATATTTCACAGACATTGTCTTCCAGCTTAAAAAGTCTGGAAACACATGCCTCTCACATCTCTCATGCAACAGATAACACTCATCACTCTGCATTTCTCTAAATATTTGGTAGAGAGTAGAAAGTGATCCAGTGGTCAAATCATTGCAGTAGGTTAAAAATCAATCACAAAAGTGACAAATATATTCTTGAATGGCTGATTTGCTAAAATTAATCTCATAACCAAAGTGTATGAATTATCAAATGTACTTAAAAACTTCCCTTCAATATGCATCAAATGGTACTATGCAAAAGAAACAATAATGCATATACATACCAGATGCAGTGAATTTGTTTGTTAACTTACCCTGTCAAATTAATTTAATGTAACCTAATATAAACAAAAGTTGGGTAGGATACATTAGATTATGAGAACATAAAATCAGATAGTAAAAAAGCCACATGGGCATGTCAATTAATTTTCCATTCCAGCATTCAGAGTATACATCTAAAGTTTAAAGATAATAACTGCTACCAAAAAATTTATGGATCCACCAACTCAGCATTATCAAACCTACAATTTCTTTTTCTATTGAATTATAACAAAATACTTAGTGAATGTAATTTAGGTTTATAACTCATTGTCATGTTATATTCATTTTTTACAATTTTCTTCATGTTTATGTTTAAACTTTACATTATTCTGTATGAGTTTAGTCATTTTTCTAAATAGTTATCATAATAATATACAGAGTAGCACACTGTTCTGGTGCAGATTAGAATATTTACTGTCAAAAATATATAAATACCACAATATTTTTTTTTATACCATAACTACTGTTATAGTAATATTAGTACCTTATTATATATTTAAAAATAGGAAGGAAAAGGTATTGTATCTTATATAGAGTGTCTAGTCAGTCATGAATTGGATGTAACAATGATAAGTGACATTGAGGTAGCATGCAGTGAAAAGGAAGTAGTCATAGTTATAATGGGCGATTCTAACATTCCAAATATTGATTTGAGAGCATTTTTAGTTTCTAAGCTTGCTGATGATACAAAGCTGGCCTGTCCTATTCAAAATATTGAGGGGTGTATGGCAGTTCAGCAGGATTTAAAATAGACATACTTCTTGGTTGGGCTGAAAATGGCAAATTAATTTCAATACTGTAATAAAAAGTGTAAGGTTCTTCATGTAGGCTATTCTAATAAGAATTTCAATTACAATATGTATGGTGAATGGCTTGAATCTGTATATAAAGCAAATGATTTGGGTATGATTATCAGTGGTAGTTTGCAAGTGCCAAAACAGTGTTTAGAAACTAGGAATAGAGCTAGCAGAATGCTAGGAATAATAAACCACAATGTTAATTATAAAAGTAAGGAGGTGATTAGGAAGGTCTATAATGGTTATGTTAGACCAACCACTGATTGAGTACTGTGCACACGTTTGGGTTCCTTATTTAAGGAAAGACAATATGCTATGTGTACAATTTTAGATTGATACACATTCAAAATTATATGGCGAAAAAATAACGCCACAAAAACTTTTAAAAAGGAAAAATTTTAATTAAAGGATAAATTAGTAATAAATTTAAAAATT
>SEYY01020043.1:70000-77500 GCA_009176605.1 Armadillidium nasatum
GGGCGCAGTTAAGATTATCAGATTATCATTTATAAGAATAAAAACTGTATTGTCCATTTTATTGCTCCTCAACTTTTGAAATTTACGTTAAGTAATCATTAACTTAATTTTTTTTTAATTATAATAACGAACATTACGTAAGGACATTATGTTTCCCTATACAATCTCCTAACTATTATTTAGGCATATGCTGTTTTTATTTTTAAGTGTTTTTTTTTTTTTTTTTTTTTTTTTAAATAAAAATGTATCTTATTATATCTGATGTGAAAAATTTGTAAGTAATTGATTATGTAGTTAGTAATTATGTAATATAAAATGTTATTAAGTAATAAAAAATTCTTATTTTCCTGTATATATTTATTTTTTACTATTTTATAACGGAAATTCGAAAACAAATTTAATAAACAAAATATGTAAGATATGAAAAATAAATTTAAAAAAGTTTAATTTACATCTTAATTAATCTTATGTAAGAATGTTAATAACTCTAAATGAGAAATAAAATCTTTTTAATGAAATGTATTTCAACTTCTTAAATATAACTTTTGTCTCTAAATTCTCTGGTGGGATGTGTAGGCTCATTCCTTCTTCGTCTAAATCTTCCTCTCCTCAAAACCTATGGTTTGATTGTGTTTATTCTCGTGTTATTCATGGAGAATGCAAATCTTATCGAGATTTGAAAAATTCTCGTTTTCCTTTCACTCTAGCTAATTTCCTTTCAACTCAGAATCGTTGCAATAATATTTATTCGATGGACAAGAAGTACTTTAACTAAAGCTAGTGCACTAACCTGCTTGGTTCTTCTACTGACAAATTCTCCTGATCACTCGATGAGCTTTATACACTAATATTTGTAGAACTATTTGAAAAAAAATTCATATCTTCATATTAGTTTTCAAAATGTCAAATGATGGAGTCATGCTGAGGCTTTTTTACTACACTCTCTACCAAGTTACATCTCTAAACTTTTTTAAAAAGTTAAAGAATAAAACCCCTTCCATAAAGTTTACTGTGGAAAAGATGATGAAAAACAAAAAACTTTTTTCTTGACATTTTGATTTACATTAGCAATAAAAATTTCCGATTGTTTTTTTTTTTTTTTTTTTTTTTTTTTTTTTTTTTTTTTTTTTTTTTTGTATTTCATAACCTACGTCATCTAACTTGCGTGTAGATTGATACTTTGCACTTTCTTTCTGTACAAAAGGAGGAATCATTACAATTCATAATTTTAGAGCCTTAAAAATACATTCCCCCTCTCTTCCTTATAAATGAGCTGAATTTCATCAAGAACACATTTAAGCCATTATATTATCCTCATAGTGTCATATAAAGCTAAAAAAAATATGGAACAAATGATTGTTAGCAAAAAAACTTCATGAATGAAAGATTTGGCATTCCTTTCCACATATTTTTCCAAATGAATGGAAATTTCTCAGATAAGATCTCATTTGTACAGTCAATCCCTAATGCTAATAAGTTTTTTTTTTTTTTTTATTTGAACCTAAGATGAATGATGTGATAAACAATACAGGTATTTTAATCATAAATTTCTTAGTGAAACTTTAGATTTCAAAAAACGTTTGTATGAATATAGTCATATGTTGAGAATAGTGACCAAAATTTGGCATTACAAAATTTCAACACAGAATTATAAAAGATCATGCAATCTAAATTAATTCAATTAGATTGAAAGTTTTATGTAACAATTGTAAAAATATGAAGATTTTGGAATATTTTATTATAAAAATAGAAATAATTTCAACAGAAACCATGGTTGTAAAAATAATTATATCTTAAACAGTTTATTTAAAAAATGAACATTTTTTATAGAAAGATTATTTAAAAATATGGTTGTCCTTACAACCACCAGAACAAAGTTCTTTTGAATATAGTGCTCTTTTTTATTTTCTGTTGCTTTTTTGTTTCTTTTGAATAATGACTCTCGGGTGTAGTGGTCAAAAGTTTGGGTTCATTTTAACTTTTTGCCTTTTTTAGCTTTTAATATTTGTTATCTAGTTTTACTATCCTATGTTTTTATTTGTTTTAAGCAAATTATCTAGTTTTACTATCCTATGTTTTTATTTGTTTTAAGCAAATTGAGGTCGAAAGGTAGATATTTTTTAAACTGTATGGAATAACAGAGATTAATAATCATTACTGATGGTAGCTTTATTGATTGGTGAAGTGTTTATCTAATTAATGTATTTAATAAACTTTTATTATTTAAATTTTTATGTGATTAAAAAAGCTATTTATGAATTATTAAAGCATTCCCAGTTTCAACATTCATGTTTACAAACTATGATTATACCAACTTACTTTCGGGAAATATAAATTTGCAATCATATACACATTATGAACAATTTTTCGTAATGTTGCATCATGTTTCAAAATGATAATAATGATAATACTTTTCATACGACTATCCATAAGTGAATAATAATTCATAATTTGGCATATTGTAAAGCCTAGTAGGAGTTTCAAGTAACTTTTTTTTTTTTTTTTTTTTAGATACTAGATTTAAAGTATTAAATTTTTTAATCTCTCAAGGAATTTCCAAATAAAATTTTATAACAGTTTTAACATATTATTTTTGTATGATAATCTTTCAGCATTTAATATAATCTTTTTCTTTTTATTTGAATATTGAATACATGTTAATTTTTAAAAATCACTATTGCTACTTTATATTCGGGAATGAGGAAAAACTGAAACATTTAAAGAAGATAAAATTCACTAAAAGAATAAAATAAATTTGTTGAAAATTTCTTTCGGAAACATCTGAAGAGGTTTCGCTGTGGAAATTTTCTGTAAAGGCTTCGGCCACATTGTGTAAAACAAATAAAAATGAGGTAATATAATGTATTTGTATTTTATAATTTTTTATAAGTATTGCATATTTTTTAAAGATTTTTATTGTTTTAATTTTGGCTACTTCAAGTTGTAATTTGATTTTGAAGTACTGTAAGTGAAAATCTAATATCTCATTAACCAGACCCAATTGTTAGGACCTAGGCCTAGTTTGTCCAAAAAACGAATATGAGCGAGATGAGTTAATGCCTTTACAATCATTCAACAATGTAACCTTATTTTACTATTCAAAATTTTACAGTAATTAAGCTCATTGTGCATGAGAACATAGAAAATAAAAGTCACACGAGCTTATCAATACTGACCTAACCCATTGACTTAAAATTTAGTTTCGCACAAAAATGTAGTTAAGGAAAAAGTTACTGGTATTTCTTTAGGCTAGAATAAGCATGGAATATATTTAGACTACAAACACAAAAATAGTATACACATTAATGAAAGCCTAATAAAGCATTATATAATATAACGATTAAGCCAAATGGCAGGTATATATGAATTTTTAGAGCAACAGATCAACCTAAGACTAAGCCTAATGGCAGTTTTTTTTATAGTGGGTGATGGTTCATTGAATATTGTATGTATAATTGGGCTTAGTTTTAATCTTTGCATGAATGAACTGATAACTAGGGATGGGATAGACCTAGTCTTTCATGCATGTATTAGTATTATGGTTATTAGTTGTTTGGACTGGGACAGTCTCGATAGGCCCTTGTGGCTTCTAACTCTCTTTTTTCCTATGTTCCTACATTAAACCTTTGTTCAACAAACCAAAACGTATAAATTGTGTAAAAAAGTAATATAAGCTGCATTCAAGGATTAATTTTTGCGAGTTAAAAGATATTTTGTTGGTAATTTTGTTGTTCCACTTACTCATCTGGTATTTTTAATCTTTTGAACTAAAAATATTTGTAGATCAAATTAAGCTTGTTATTGGATAGAACTTTTTTACAATCACCAAAAGCTAATAAATATGCACTGAAACTGAATGTATATATGGTAAACAAGTTTTTTTATTTAATTTTTTTTTTTATTACAATTTTAATCGTTATGTCATAACTGAGGGTTTTTTTTGTTTTGGAAGCAAATAAAAAGTAGCTACTGTTTTTTATTAAGATGTAACTGAAAATTCAACTATATCAAAGTTATTAACTATAGGTGTAAATCTATTTACATAAAATAAATCAGAAAAATATAAATATAAATATATATATATATATATATATATATATATATATATATATATATATATATATATATATATATATATATATATATATATATATATAATGTAAAAATTTTATTCCTTACTGTATTTTCATTATAAAAATATAAAGTCAGTATATTGGAATGTATTCTGCATATACTTTTACTTAATGCAAAAGTACTTTTAAGTACATAAAAAATTTTTT
Source organism: Armadillidium nasatum (assembly GCA_009176605.1). Classification (NCBI taxonomy): domain Eukaryota; kingdom Metazoa; phylum Arthropoda; class Malacostraca; order Isopoda; family Armadillidiidae; genus Armadillidium; species Armadillidium nasatum. The sequence continues at coordinate 74,281 of SEYY01020043.1, forward strand.
TTTGAAAAATTAAAATATTTTTGCTCTAAATATTCTTGCCTATCTTTTGTTTGAACAAAAATAAGTGAATACTAGGTTATCATATTTGTGAGGCAACTGTTCTTTATCTTTTAATTATACAAATATAATTGAATACCAGGTTGCCATATTTGTCCTTTGACTTAATTTTCATGAGAGAGAAAAGTATTATTGACATATACTTTTTTTTTTACGTGTTAAAAGAGGTTCCATTTCCAGGTTAGGTTTACTTGCTGGCTATTGGTATACATTTATCCTTCAAGTCAAGGTTAGGTTAAGTTGAACTAGTTTAAATTTTAATTAGTTCAACTTAATCTAGCCTTGACTTCAATGATAAAAGAATGCCTATAGCCAGTAAAGAGGCCTAACCTATCAAATGCTAGCTCTTTCAGAACATAAATAAAAAAAAAAAATAAAAAAAAAAAAAAAAAAAAAAATAATATATATATATATATATATATATATATATATATATATATATATATATATATATATATATATATATATATATATATATATATATCCAGGGTGTCCCATATGTTATGCACCATACAGGTTTTGGAAAAGAAAATTGATAGTAATAGATAATACTTTATTTAATCATAACACATGCTCAGAGTGAGTACCCTTTGTATTAAATCACAAAACTGTCTTTCATACTCTTGAGGGTTTCAGGTTTGATCATTTGGCATATAGTTATTTCGTCTTTTAAATCATCAAAAGCGTGGATATTTTTTTGTACACATTTCAGTTGACCCCAAATGAAATAGTTAAGTGTGGTAAGATTAGGTGATATGGGTGGCCACTCCATGGGCCCTCTCCGCCCAATCCATCTGTTAGGAAAGGTCTGGTCCAAGTGGTCACGTATGCAAGTTGCAAAATGTGCTAGAGTTTCATCATGCTTAAAAAAAAGTCATCAATGTGTCAGACAAGGTTTGCAGTAATTCTAAGTAGGTTTCAACAGTGACATTATCATTGAAGAAATGTAGGCCAATGATTCCCTCCCAGATTTCAGCCTAAACCATGATTCTCAGGTTGTGCTGGTGGTGTCCCTCATTCCAATATGCATTATTATCTTACGAATAGCTGTGGTTGAATTCATCAGCTACTGAATGATGTGTAGTTCCTTGTCTACCAAACTTATAACATGTTGAACTCTTTCTTCTGTGACTAGTTTCTCAGCCATAATGCATTCTGAAAGCAGAAAATAAATTATGTTGATATATAGTCAAAGGACAGTATGTCTTTGAATAGGATATTTATCTTTTCAACAGACGATAGTGGTTGGCATATTATATAAAATTATAATTTGAAAATGTTAAAAAAAATCCATTTTTGTTCGTTAATTCACCCAAAAAATTTTTGATCAATTTTTCTTTGTAGTTAGACTGAGTCAGAAAAGAAAATGTTAGTGTTCTAAAAATTTACCAAAAAAAAGTAACTGCAACGTTCGAAAGTTTAAATACTAAATGAATTAATAATAATCAATAGACATTTAATATTTTTCTAAAAAAAAAATTTTAATGCACTTTATTTTTTTACTTTTCCATTAAGTAAAAGTGTGTGCAGTATACATATCAGCATATTTAGACGAATTTATATATATTATAATATATATGAAAAATATAATTAATATATTAATATATATTATATAATATATAAAATATATAATATATATATTTATATATATATAATAATAAAATATAATATAATATTTATATAATATATTTAAATATAAATATTTGAATATTTTAAATATAAAGTTTTAAATTTTTTTTTTTTTTCTTATTTTTATATTTTTTTTAAAAATAAGTAATAATGTTGAAAGTTGCTCTGTACTAAAAAAATTATAGCCAATATTTGAAGGCTACTAAATAATAAATTCAATTTTAATTATTATTTTATTTGGGTTTACAATATTATATATTTTATATTATTAATATTTTTATACATATATATTATATATTATAATAATTTATATATAATTTTTTACTTTTCTGGTAAGTAAACGTTTGTAGAGTGTATTTCAGCATATTTTGACTTTAAAATATCAATATAATGTACACACATTGTGCTGGATTGAGTTATTACTAATGGAAGTTTTCTTTACATATTTTCTATATAGTTTAGTATATTTTGAGTCCAGTTTTATAGTAAAATGCCAAGTTCCTGACAATTTTATGCAAACCTTTATAAATTTAATTTTTACATCTAATAACATTTAAGAAAAAGAAAAGCTTAATCTCTCAAAAAGATATGTTTTTGTTAGAGTATTACTATTTTCATTTTAATTTTATTTTCATTTCTGATTTACTGCATTTCATATTTTTATTTAGCTTTTGTTAGTCAAAATTACATTTATGGGATTACATTACTTTGAAGCAAATAAAAGGATTAAAAAAAATTTTGCATAATAAAAATGTTAACAATTTCAAGAAAAAAATGTTTTTAACTTTTGTAATTGTTAAAAATATCTTGTACTTCAAGATAAATGAGAAGCTTATAATACTTTTTTCCTAAGTATTATAAAATTTTAATTTTTTAAATCACTTTGCACCAATTTTGTTATTAATATCTTTGACAAAAAAAAAAAAAAATAAATAAACTAATAGAGTTGTTTGTTTAGGCATTTTATTTCCCCAAGAGAATTTCAAATTTCGAACTTAATTAAAAAGCAAAAGCTCCAGAATAAGTTAGGAAATCTATATTTGTAATTATTATAGTAATAATAATAATAATTAATGAATATAATAAATCATAATACTTTCAATGAAATTATTTAATAAAATAAATACTTTCCAATATTAAAAAGACTATTATATTATATATATATATATATATATATATATATATATATATATATATATATATATATATATATATATATATATATATATATATATATATATATATTATATATATTATACTCTGGATAGAGGTCCAAGTACAAATACTTGTACTTGGAAAAAGTGTTTTTAAGTAAAAGTTAAATTTTAAAAGTAAAAATTCTGAAAATTATTTAGCTTGAAAAGAAACAATGTATATCTGATTCTCATATTTAAGATTTGTCCAAAAAAAATTCTTGAATCTGGATAAATTTTACATTATTATTATTATTTTTTTGCAAATTTTAGAATAGTTAAACAGTTTAGGCGTTCTAACTTTTTTTTTTTCTTAAATACTTTGATGCCACCATTCACTA
>SEYY01020043.1:82500-100000 GCA_009176605.1 Armadillidium nasatum
CTTGATGGAATTCATTCACAAGAAGAAGGCCGATAATGCCAGAGCCAAGATGTTGAGTGATCAAGCCGAAGCTAGAAGACAAAAGGCTAAGGAAGCAAGGAAACGACGACAGGAGAGGTTGGATATCAAGAAAGCAGAGTTATTAAAAGATAATGCAGAGTAAAAATCTTATTCATTTTCAGTGTTTACTTTCCTTATTTTATTTTTTTTTTTAACTTGAAAAAAAACACAGGTGGGGTGTCACCTATTTTCTCCTTGTATTAATTTCTATATACGTGAAAACAGGATTTGATAAATTTATATTAGAACTGAGATGGAACAATAATGGTTTAATGTCTACCAAGACCAAGTTTGAGTTTAAAAACTCTTAAATATGGAAAATTAAAAGTACATTCCTAGAGAGAAAAAAAATCGACTGATTTTACTTCGGTACAGTTTTATTTTGGTTAATAAGAGTTTCATATCTGAAGGTCTATGAAGAGTAAAGCAACTTAACAACCAGGGTGCTACAGGGTTTTTAATTGAACATACTTTATCTGAAACATTTTAAATGTTACTTGATGTTATGATTAACTTCAACAGCTATAATAATTATGAACAATCGAAAAACTACGTTTTTTAATTTGATTTAGATGGTTTTATTTTGTATTTGTACAGTTAATGGATAGTTTTTACTTTTTCACATTGGTATAATGGATGGGATTCCTTGCTACAATGAACAAAAATTAACATTAGTTTCACGGTCAAGAATCTTAAAAGGTTTTGACGATTCTTCAAGCTTTTTTTTTTTACTGCAGCGAAAATTGGATCCAAATTTCTACCTGCAATTTTCGGTGGGGCAATCTTGAACGGTATCGTGGTGTAAAACTTGGAGGCTTTTAGAATTTTTTTTTTCCTTTCTCAAATTTGTGTACAAATTACGAATTCGTGTTCTAAATGATGAAAATTAATTAGCAATACGAAATAATATTGGTTCAAATGCCTTCTTTAATCATGGTTGCAGTCTTAAAAATCTTTGCCTTATACTTTATTTTCCTACAAAAAGCGTTTCAGGTAAATTGTGTTTAAACATTAAATTATATAATTTACCCATGTTTATTTTAGGATTTGCAGCGATTATCCCAAACCGGGGGAAAAAAGTTCAAAATTAGTTTTTTAAATAAAACTTCTTTTTCTCTATTTGGGTGAATGTTTTGAAGTTGTTGCAATATATATATATATATATATATATATATATATATATATATATATATATATATATATATATATATATATATATATATATATATATATATATATATATATATATATATATATATATATATATATATATATATATATATATATATATATATATATAGTAACCAATAATCATTACTTATTCTTCAAGGTCCACTGTTTAAGTTTGAAGCAAGAACTTATAAAACCCTGGTGGCAAATTGCTGACCTTTGGTCTTAATTCTCCATTACATTACCGCATTGCTGGTTTCTCCTTTGTACAACTTCAGGATTTGATCGTTGAACATGATTTCGAAAAATCTTTTATTCTGAATGCATTAAAAACTGCTAAATAATAGATAAAATTAAAAGATTTTCTTTGAGGCCACCATTTCCTGAGAATGTATGAATCATCATCCCGATTTCATTACAAAACTTGCAATTCACTTTGCTAGTGCTTTCAGCGTTCAAAACTTCAGTCTGTTTATGCCATACTTTTTTTTCGGATCCCAGAGTAGTAGTACAAGCAATAGCTCTTAATCAAACTTTAATTATAGTACAACTTTAATATAAACAAAAAAGAAAGGTGCATTTACAATTAAAGCTATAAATGAAAAAGAAAATAATTTAATTTTCCATGAGTTTTCAAGTTTTATATATATATTAAAAAAAACGGTCCAGTGCATTTTTTTTTTTTTTTTTAGAACAGCTGATATTTATTTACAGTGAAGTGTTCCACGAAATGAAGATTTTAAAGATTCTAGCTGCAGTTTTGCTGAAACATGACATCACTAGAGTTCCGTTGAACACCTTATTTCTGAACATATATAAATACATATCTTTATACCATCACAAAAAATGGCTTTAAAAACACCGATGCAAAGGATAAGAGAATATAAGTTGAATATGCTCGCAACTGTTCAAAAATTAGGATAAAGATTTTTGATATTGACTGATTTTAATTTTTTCAGCGATTGCTCTGGGTTGGAGGCTGCTCCTTTTTTGTTTTTATTTTATTTTTTATTTTTATTATTATTATTATTATTATTATTTTTTTTATAAAAAAAACTATAAGAGTAGAAAAAATCGTTTTTCACTTTCATGAACACTGCTTAGAATTTTTTTTATTTAATTAGTCGTATCTGGAAATCTAAATTTTAAAGCTACAAGGAAGCAGAAATATGAAAAGTCTGTGGTCAGAGAAAGGATGAGACTGCATATGTAGAAAGTCATGTCGCACGAGCCCTTCTCAATGGAGGAGGTATGAGACGTGAGAGTTCAGAAGAGCAATGTCAGTTGTAATAGCGATAGTATAGAGAGTGACCCAATAATTCGACGGACAGAATGAAATTGGAGAGAGTTGGTAAGAGCAAAAGAGTTTACAAGACGAAAAGTTCTAGACTCCATCTTTTCGAGAACTGTATATGTGGAACTACCTCAGATGTATGAGGCGTACTCCATACAGGGCGAACAACATTCCTATAAAGGGCAATCAACTAAGATGGCGTAAAAAAAAAAACGACGAAGATGCCTCAAAATACCCATCCTCTTAGAAGCTTGTTTAGAAAGAGAAGTAATATTATTCTTCCAAGAAAGAAAGATCCCGAGAAAAAGAAACACCGAGAATATTAAGGACAGACGAAGGTTGGAGCCGAGTGTTTTCGAAGAAGTTACGATAGTTGTGTGGAAGGATGTGTCTAGTAGAATATTTAGGAATTGAGTTGGTGAAATCAAAGTTTAGTGAAATTGAAACGTCTATGTTTTCTCTGCCTCAATTTGAAATACGAGAAAGATCAGAGGTCAGTTGCTCCAATGTCACCTTTTTTGCATCAATTAACTGCTGTTGGGAGGGGAGTCTTCCAAAGTGAAAGGTGGAGTCATCAGCATAGGAGTGGATAGGTGATGAAGCAATAGAGAGGTCATTAATGAAAAGAATGTAGAAAAATAATTGAAGATAGGACAGATCCTTGAGGAACACCACTTTTTATAGATTTAAAGGAAGAACGGTGGCCGTCTAGCTACAACAGCTGATATATATATATATATATATATATATATATATATATATATATATATATATATATATATATATATATATATATATATATATATATATATATATATATATATATATATATATATATATATATATATATATATATATATATATATATATATATATATATATATAGACAGAGTAATTGTGTGCGTGTATGTATGTATACATATATGTATAAGGCGTGCGTGAGTGTGAGGTGGTACTTCTATAAGCCCATTAAAAAATGATTTAATTTATCACTCTTTTATGGTTTATTTCTATTTCAAATGAAAAGTGTTTCATAGATAATAAAGTCTAAAAACAATACCTTATCTGTGTTTCTGGCACGATTTTTTTTTATTTATTTTTATTGAAGAAATATTGAATACTGAATTGTATATTAAACTCCAAATATATCGTAGTATGAGTCAAATAAATCGTAGTATTCTCCTGCCAGGAACGATTTCAAAAGTCGTTAAGTTAATCCATTCTCTCCGAGTTCTGTCCTGTCACTCCTGTGGCTGTTGCATAGTATCGATTTTGCATCCTTGGTTGAAGGAGGAGTTAGATACATTCTTTGGTGTCATTGTGATATACGTTTATATTAAATTTGATAACTGAAAATTATTATTTTTCTCTCATTGTAAAAAATGAAAATGGTTAAAATTTTATATTACAAACAATTTTAATTTTTGTGTTGCCCATTTATTCAACTTCAAAAAGTAAATAAATAAAAATATTAGTGGAGAGAAAATAAATATAGGTGCAAAATGTAAAATGGTGAAGTTGAAAAAGTATTTTTTTGTGAACTTTTAAATAATTTTAACAAATATATTTGTAAATTTATGAATATAGAAAATGAAATCATGCAAACATTCGAACGTTTTCGATTTATAATGGTTTGTGTTGCCCATTTATTCAACTTCGATTTTGACAAATGATAAAATCTATAATTATATATATAAGATATTTAAGTAACACCCAGAAATAAATATAGTTTTATTAATTATAATGAAATAAACTACAAATATTCTTTTTAATTAATTAAAATGCCATAAAGCCGAAACCACAGCCATTATGAGACGTCAAAACGTTCGGACACTATCACTTGTTGTCTGCACTTTTACGTATCTTTTGATCGGAGCAGCCGTTTTTGATGCTCTGGAATCGGAAAATGAAGCCAATCGGTGGAAAGTTATAAAACGTACGATATTAAGTATTAGTTTTTTGTTTGCTTTATTTTTTATTTTTTATTTATTTATTTACTTTTTTTTTAACTTTTCATCTTTATGAATTAAGATTCGCAATCAAAGTTAAAGTAAATAAAAACATTGGACCCCTGGAATGCATGAAATTGGGGGGAGGAGTTATAGCCATCCTCTATCGAAATAAGCAAAATTAAAAAAGAATCTGAAAACAGTATATTACCATAGTACATTAGGGACTTTATTTCTTTTTCTTTTTTTTATGAAAATCATCCAAAGTTTTAGAAATAGAAAAATAATGATATTCTAAAAAAAATTAAAAAAAAAATTAATTGAAATAAAGTTGACCAAAAAGTTTTGCTGCTCCTCAGATTTTGTTATTTTTATTTTTATTAATTTATTTATTTTTTAAAATTCTGATATTCCTTACACATAATGAGGTAGTTTCATACAAAATTGACACTAGTGTACGTACGGTGGGTCTAAGAGTGATGAATTCAGATAGCAAATTCTTTGACCCTGAACCTATCTTTTCAATTTGTAACTAAAGTCTCGTAAGTGAAATAAGACGACAGAAAATTGGTAAAACTAATTAAAAATAATGAAAATTATTCGTTTTAACAATTATTTAGTATTTTATTATCAATTAATTATTTTATTTACAAGAATAATTTAATTAAAGAGAAATAAAATATTGTAAAACCCATCCACCTATACCCACATACCCACCCACACGCACACGGCCACACTGACACTCCACACACACCCCACCTCACCCCACCCACCCACCCACATCCGCACACACACACACACACACACACACACACACACATATATATATATATATATATATATATATATATATATATATATATATATATATATATATATATATATATATATATATATATATATATATATATGTAGATGTACGTGATACTCTGATGGCAAAATATAACATAAGTTACAAAGAATATAAGGTTATAGAAGCTGTGATCATTCAAAACCGTCCCCATAAAGCCGGTCACCAATGGGAGTTCGCCGGGGCTCTTTATTTTGTGACAGTTGTGGTCGCCATGATAGGTGAGCCTCAAGAGATGTTTTTGTTTTCGTTTTTATTAGTAATTTATAATATACTGTTACCGTGTCATAACGGTAGAGTGGTTAACTCGTGTGCTTGAATGTGTTGGTTCGACTCCCCATGCGTATCTTGAGAAATAATTTCCTAGAAAGGGGGAAAAAATAAAATGCTTGTTATACTGTGGAGGTTTTATTTATGTATAATTATTATTGTTCCATTCATATTTTACAAAAAAAAAAAAAATTTCCTCTACATTTGTGTAGTCTTAATAAATCTACGGTATATATTCCGTTCACTTTTAGGTTTAGGCGTTGCTTCAGCAATGCGGCTTGTTTTATACTTATTTTAAAATCCTCAATTAAAAACCTTTAGGTTAATTGCGTTGGAATTTTCTTGAAAGTTTTGTCTAGAAATTATTTTAAAAAATTTTCTAATAAATATTAATTAAAAAAAAAGTTGGTACAGTAAACTGTAGGGTTAAATATACTATTTTTGACGTTTCTTTTTTTATTTTCTAGGATACGGCCATTCGACTCCCAAGACCATTCCTGGAAAGGCTTTTACCATATGTTACGCAGTGGCTGGAATCCCTCTTGGGATGGTCATGTTCCAAAGTATAGGTGAAAGACTTAATAAATTTACGTCCATTATTATTAAGAAGGTTAGTACTGCACGATATTTTACATGCACAATAAGTATATGAAAATATTCATGAGAAAGTGTCACCCAAAGGCGAATTGGTTTGTTTTTATGGCAGTACTTTGTAAAACATGCTACTACCACTATTAATTAATTAATTAATTAATAATAATTAATAATAATAATAATAATAATAATAATAATAAATAATAATAATAATAATAATAATAATGAAAATAATTTTGACTCAGAAATTTGGAATATTTTTCAGAGGTGGTATAAATATAGATTTTAGAATTGAAAAAGTGAACATGGTATATATATATATATATATATATATATATATATATATATATATATATATATATATATATATATATATATATATATATATATATATATATATATATATATATATATATATATATATATATCCTCCTACTCCTTCTCCTCTCAGGTGTCCCATGCCTCTACCTATAATTACTCATGATCGGGTGCATGGGATCCTGAAATCTATGAACGTCAGGAAGGCCAGTGGCCCGGATGGCATTCCCCCTCGTGTTCTGAGGGAGTGTGCTTCCGAGTTGGCCCCTGTCCTCGTTCAGCTCTACTCTCTATGCCTTAATACTAATACTTTTCCTCTATGCTGGAAGCGTTCGTTAGTTCAGCCGATCCCGAAAAAAGGTAGCCGTTCTGACCCTTCTAACTATCGACCTATTGCTCTCACTTGTGTTCTATCTAAAATTTTTGAAACTCTCCTCAACTCTCATTTCCTGGATCATTTGGAGTCTCATTCTCTTCTCTCTGATCACCAGTATGGCTTTCGTCGCTCGAGGTCAACTGGTGACATACTTTCCTATCTTACTGATCTATGGTCTTCTGCCCTTAGGGACTTCGGGGAGTCTTGTGTGGTGGCGCTTGACATATCCAAGGCTTTCGACCGGGTATGGCATGCGTCACTACTCTCTAAGCTCCCTTCCTTTGGGTTTCCTCCTTCCCTTTGCTTACTCTTGTCTAGTTTTCTCTCAGATCGTTCCATTTCGGCAGTTGTAGATGGAGCGACCTCTTCCTCCTTTTCTGTCAACTGTGGTGTTCCTCAGGGTTCTGTTTTATCTCCAACCTTATTCTTACTTTTCATTAACGATCTTCTCCACTGCACTTCTAACTCTGTTCACTCTTATGCTGATGATTCAACTCTACATTCTTCTACTCATTTCAAATCTGCTCCCTCTTTTTTGCTTCTAGACTTGCTTCTCGTCTTCAACTTTCCGATTCTATTCTTGCCGATCTGGATGGAATTTCCCGGTGGGGACATAGCAACCTTGTGAAATTCAACTCTTTAAAAACTCAACTTCTTTACATCTCCCTCTCAAAAACACCTCCTAACTTTCCTATCCTCTTCGATGGCTCTCCCGTCTCACCTGTAAATAACATTAACATTCTTGGTCTAAACATAAACAACAAACTGTCTTGGAAACCACAAATCACAATGGTTGCTAAAGCTGCCTCTAAGAAGCTGGGAGTTCTGTTCAGGTTGCGAGAGTTTTTTTCTTCTGAGCAGTTACTCCAGATATATAAGGGTCTTATTCGCCCTTGTATGGAGTACTGTTCTCACATTTGGGGGGGCTCTGGCTCCTCCTCTCTTCTGGATAGGGTTGAGTCAAAAGCTATGAGATTAATAAACTGTCCCCTACTTTCAAACTCTCTTGACCCTCTGTCCCTGCGACGTGACGTTGGCGCGCTATCTCTTTTCTACAGGTACTACAATGGCAGGTGCTCGAGGGAATTGGCCTCTCGCATTCCTCCACCGTTGCGTCGTCCTCGTTGCACGAGGGGTGCCCTGCTTTCGCACCAATTTTGTGTGGACGTAGGGAATCCCAGGCTAGCCCGTTGTGGTACCTCCTTCTTTCCAGCCACCTCTATTCTGTGGAATTCTCTACCATCTTCTACTTTTCCAACTGTATTTAATCTTCCACTCTTCAAGTCTTCCGTCTGCGCCCACCTGAGGGCTGTGCGTTAGGTGTGTTGTTTGTATGAGTTTTGTCTTTGTGTGTGTGCCCCCTCCTTGAAAAGGGCTCTGCCCGTGAGTGGTGGCGTTTTGTAAAATATATATATATATATATATATATATATATATATATATATATATATATATATATATATATATATATATATATATATATATATATATATATATATATATATATATGTTGGTGTTTTAATAAATTTTAATATCTTCCTAAGGCAAAAAAGTTGTTTGGATTAACCAATACAGAAGCAACAGACGTAAATCAGCTGATGGTGACAGGGACTTTGTCTTCAATAGTTATGACGGTCGGTGCTGCCGTCTTCTCCAAATACGAAGGCTGGAATTACATAGATTCTTTTTATTATTGTTTTATAACTCTCACTACTATTGGTTTTGGAGACTATGTCGCTTTGCAGGTGTGAATACAACAGCTTATGTTTATAATATCATTTAAGACTGATTAAGCCGGATTTAAAATGATATACTTCGCTTGAAGAATCTTCAAGATCTTTACAGAATCTTGAGCGAGGAACGCACTCGGAGAATGAATCGTGATCTTACAAGGAAAAGGTATTAAGTCCAAAAGATTGGTTTCGAGATAAATTAATTTTAAAGTTTGAAAATATTATGTGTGTAATGGACTAAAAATATTTTGACGATTTCATTGCTAAAGAACTATAAAGTGTAGGACTTAGTTTGTTTTCCCTGTGGATAGAGCAAAATTAGTTGAACTTACTACCATTAATAACTCATTTTTTGCATATTTGGACTTAATACATTTTCCTTGTAAGATCACGATTTATTCTCTGAGTGCGTTCCTCGCTCAAGATTCTGTAAAGATTTTGAAGATTCTTCAAGCGAAGTATATCATTTTAAATCCGGCTTAATCAGTCTTTACCCTCCTTGAGACGAGATTTTTAAAGACAAAAAAATTTATCTTTAATTTTCGGTGCAACGAATCTCGAATGATCATGTAATGTAAACGAACATCAGTGGGTTAGACCAAGGGAATTTTTAAAGGTTAAATAGCTTAGTGAACATTATTCAAATAATGGTAGAGTGACTGAGTCACGTGTTAGAAGGTGCTGGTTCGATTCCTCGTACGGATTCTATGTAAAAAGCACCTAGAAAATTCCCTTTCTCGAATTCGGTAATGCGGGTTGTGAACTTATTTGTTAATTAGGTTAGGTTAGGTTAGTTAAAAAAATTTATTTATAAATAAATAAAAACAAAGTAGATTAGAGTTCAAATTATTACAGATAATTTATTTATCATATATTTTTTTATCATTAATTTGTTAAATGAAGGAAATTAATTATAAAATAATTTATTCTAATTTACAGTGGTTTTAGTGTTTGTTTTCGCTACTCGTTGTATATTATTTTCTATACTTATAACTTTTGTGAAATTGAATAAATTAATTACATTAATTGATTGAGTAAATAATGAACTAATTTTACTTTCATATTTGTTTGTTTATTTATGTCAGTTGATATTCCAGGAATATCAAGAATCTTAAAGATTTTTGCTGCATTTTCTGAAAATCTTTTAATTGGATGTAAATTCAGATATTTTTGTTTTGTTTTGTTTGTGGAACATACTCTTTGTTGCTAGTATATATGTTCTTGGGGTAGTGGTCCCTCTCCCCAAGGTTCAAAATAATGATATTAGAAAAATAACAAAGAAAATATAAGGAACCTTACCTTACTGAAAACTTTGAGGGAACATTCAATTAATAAAATGACATCCCTGAAAAATAGGCTAAAACCTTTCGCTTTTTTGCAGAAGTTTAAACAATATTTAAAACGTTTATTCACCTTTGGCTATTTCTTTCCAGAAAGACAATGCACTTACCACCAAACCTGGCTACGTTGCCATATCTTTGGTCTTTATTCTCTTTGGTTTAACTGTTTTGGCTTCTTCAATCAATCTCTTAGTCTTGCGATTTATGACAATGTAAGATTCAGTTACATATTTGCATTGAAGTTATAAATATTATTAATTAAATAAGAAATTTGTTTTAAATTTTATTATTATTATTATTATTATTATTATTATTATTTTATTTATTTATTTATTTTTCTTCTTCTTCTTCTTCTTCTTCTTCTTCTTCTTCTTCTTCTTCTTCTTCTTCTTCTTCTTTATTATTATTATTTATTATATTATTATTATTATTATTATTATTATTATTATTTATTATTATTTTTTTTTTTATAATTATTTTTATTATTATTATTATTATTATTATTATTATTATTATTATTATTATTATTATTATTATTATTATTATTATTATTATTATTATATTATTATTATTTATGAAATAAAATTTTACTGCAAATATTTTTATTCTGGTAATTTATATGATAGGAATACAGAGGATCTTAAGGCTGGTGATCTGGAGATGCAAGATGCCTCACAGACTGTGATGACAATGGATGGCGAGCTAATAGCCATTAATGGAAAATTATTGGCAGCAAATCACGACCTCGTTGGACACGCTTCCAGACACCAGACGGGTTCTGTGACGAGCATCGCCACAGTATGTTCTTGTAATTGCTATCCAAGGCCTCACCACAGTCCTCCGGATCACAGAAACAGGTACTTTTGAATACTGCTACGTACAAACATCTTACTTCTACGTGTAGGGTAAGAACAAGTATTCAAGACTTGGGGAAGAATAACAAAAGGGTTTAGTAATTACGCAATGGAGGGTAGATGAAGTTTAAAGTGTGAAACTAGAAAAATAATTTGAATTTAAGGGAAAATTTTTATAGCTATAACTAATCAGAAAAATATGTGATTAGGAATATATAATGTTATTGAATAGACAGAAAAAGATGCTGTAACATAGGTAGGTTAGGGCAGAGTAGGGTAGTGTAGCGTAGAGTAAGGTAGGGTAGGGTAGGGCTTCTCAAAAGTTTTTTCATCGCAACTTCCTCTCATCAAACAAATATTTTCGCCACTCCCTTTTCCAATTACAAATATAGTTATCTATGCTTACTTATACAAAAATGTATAATGGATTCAAAACTTGTAGAGACCCCCGTGAACCTCTTTCACAACACCCTCTTTGAGAAGCTCTGGGGTACTACTAAATAGGAAAATCTATATTGATAAATTTTAGACTGGGGTGAAATTGATGAATATATATATATATATATATATATATATATATATATATATATATATATATATATATATATATATATATATATATATATATATATATATATATATATATATATATATATATATATATATATATATATATATATATATATATATATATATATATATATATATATATATATATATATATATATATATATATATAGGTTCGAGAATTCAACTCTTTGAACCAATTTATATAGACTATATCCCAATTTATTCTGAACTCTATAAAAGTATTTATTAATATATTTTTAATAACTTCCGATATTATTATTATTATTATTATTATTATTATTATTATTATTATTATTATTATTATTATTATTATTATTATTATTATTATTATTATTATTATTATTATTATTATTATTATTATTATTATTATTATTATTATTATTATTATTATTATTATTATTATTATTATTATTATTATTATTGTTATTATTATTATTATTATTATTATTATTATTATTATTATTATTATTATTATTATTATTATTATTATTATTATTATTATTATTATTATTATTATTATTATTATTATTATTATTATTATTATTATTATTATTATTATTATTATTGTTATTATTATTATTATTTCTCTTTAATTAGGTCTCCCTCGCAACTCATATCCGAGAGCGTCCCTTTGGAAGGGATTGGAGCAAAATTAGTTACTGTTAAAAATGACATTGAGGAGAGAGCGAGATCGAGGTCGCCCGCCACAACTCCATTCAACAAAAACAAAAGAGCATCGGTTTAAATTTTTTATTTTTTTTTTGTTTTTTTTTGTTTCTGAGAGCGGACTTCACCTACGAGGGCATATGCCGTCCCTCCAGGCAGACAAAATACTGACCTTCAGGCCACCACCAGTTCAGAGCGAGCGAACCGTACGCTCCGAGAGCTGGTGATGCTCTCATCGGTTTAAATTATTATTGATAATAAATAATTTGTTTTTAAATACACAAAAAAATTGCCAGAACTAGTTGACTGCTTAATATATATATATATATATATATATATATATATATATATATATATATATATATATATATATATATATATATATATATATATATATATATATATTATATATATATATATGGTTTAGTAGGAAGTGACGTAAATAGTATATTTTCGTCAGGATGTAGCTAATAAAATTGTTTTTTTTTTAATGTTTATTATAATAATAACAGACAAACATAAAAGCAAAAATGAAAATACTAATGAAATAAAATGAGGTTGACATCTTTCGATAAGAGGTTAAGAAAATTAAAACAATCCTTTAGTTTAATCGTTGCTTTTACTGCAAATGCATGGCAGGTCGGGTTCGGAATTTCCCTACTACCTTACCCACCCTTAAACTTGATCTTGCATAATTTGAGAACGAATATTATAGACCCTATTCGGTAACATCGTACTTTTTGACAGTGGTTTAGAGATACATTATGATTGAAAAGCGACTCGTTCTGCTATACAGTTACTTTGAAAATGTTAGACCCGATTCTGTTAGTTTACGATTCTTTTTTTATAATTGTATTAAGGTTATTTTTATTTTTATCCAGACAGAAAAGCATTATTTACGTCATTTCCAACAAAACTAATGAAATTATATTCAAAATCTGCTATTATTCAAACAATGATATATATATATATATATATATATATATATATATATATATATATATATATATATATATATATATATATATATATATATATATATATATATATATATATATATATATATATATATATATATATATATATATATATGTGTGTGTGTGTGTGTGTGTGTACATGTGGTTGTTTATGTATGAGTGTGATTTAATAATGATTTTAAAATTATATAAAATTGTTATGTTGCTTTTAAATAATATTTTTCATAAATATACAGAAATAAAGTCTTGTATTTCTTTTAAAAGAAAAAAAAATTGTCTTTTGAAGAAAGAAGAGCCAAATAAAGATGCTTATAAAGTTTATCAATTGTCTAAATTAAACTATTCTCGAAATTACTCACAAATTCTGTTAGTTAACCTAAACCTAACCTAACCTAACCTAACCTCACAAATATGTTTCGGTAACATAATATACGAGTGATAACAGAAGATTCACAAATCGTTGTGAAATTGAGTAAATCTGTCTCAAATTTACAGCGACAGTTATTTATACATGAAATTTCTCCAAGAATTACTGGAACATTTGCTACGACCAAAAAAAATTTACTTATTTATTGTAAGAGAATATTCCATTGGATTTCTTTATTTCATTACTGTCATTACAAACCAAGGTGATGAGGGGAGTTCAGGAAGTTAACCTCCCCAAAATTTATACGAACTCTGCATGTAAAACAATATACTCTTAAAAAAGTTATGCCAGATCTTATATATCATACGTTTTCCAGCCCCAGACACACTGAGTTTAATTCCAACAGCTTCAGTAATTCTAATAGAAAATTAATACCTAGCTTAACCTTACGTAAGTATAACGTTGTATAAGATCCCCAACCTGAAAAAAAAGGGTTGTAATTTAGCAAAAACTGTCTTTTGTTCTTACCATAAATAATTTGACTCTACATATGATCATGCAAATACTCTTTAAAAACTTATTTTCTTTCTGGCTAATTTTGGGTCTCAGCTTTTTAAAATTACTTCTCTCCAGAAGAATTTTCCACTCTAAAGTCTAAACCAACATTATTTGCCATTTTAACTTTGGTCAAAATATAAATCTTTTTTAGAAAACAAGCTTTCTTATACTAGATTTTTCTTTCATTGCGAAAATAATAATAATAATAATAATAATAATAATTATAGTAATATATATTCTGTGTAGGAATATTGTTGACTAATAAAGGTTCATTTACTTATTTTAAGTGTTTGATATAGTTCGTTAAATTCATTTATAAATGTTACCTATTAAATTAAAAAATTAAAGAAAACTATTATAAAATGGATAACTTTAAAATTTTGAAACAACCTATAAAAAAATGTCCTTTTAAAGGGGCATTTTGCCCAACAAATCACGTGTTTTCCCGGTACAAATAAATCCATTAGAAAGTTCCCACCCTCCATTAACATGCGAATTTCCTATTTTATTTTTTATTTTAAAAAAGTTCACATCTCACGGGCATTGCCTTATTCGAGAATAAGAACTTTTCTAGGTAGTATATACCTAGGATTCCCAAGTGGGATCGAACCGGCGCCCTCAAGCACGTGAGTCAATCACTCTACCGTTTGGGCAACGGTAGGGTGACTATTACTTTGGTAAAAACTCTTTGTAAAAACTCTATGGGTAATGACATAAGTTCTTATAACTAAATATGCTGTGAATATAATGAACCTTGGTTATTGGATGAACATAAGTTACACCTACCTTGATATTCTATAACACCCACATGGCTTGTTCATATATTTGAAGAGTCAATTGGTAGCTATAGAATATCTTATAGGTGTGACTTTTAGCCTTCTATTAGTCAAAGTTCATCACATTTACAATCTATTTGATAGAGTGTTTCTCGTATTTTTAATTGAAATTAAATAGTTATATTTTTATATAATTTTGTTCATAGGTCAATATTTTTGCGAATTTGAATCTCTATTCTTGTTTTTTTTTATTTATTTTATTTTTTTTTTTTATTTTTTTTTTTTATTTTTTATTTTTTTATTTATTTATTTATTTTTTTTGGTGTTTTTGTGGTGAACAAAAATGTTTTGTTTCATGTTTCTGAAGATTTTCTCAAATGCTGGACATTAATATAGCTTTTGTTGCTTTGCTAGCGTCACGAAAATTTTAAAATCTTTAAATATATTGATGGTAAAATTTAATTTCTTTAGTTTCTATATAATTCTTGTCACCTCAAGGGGAATACAAAATCCAGTTCTGAATTAAAGGATGAAGTGTTCCGTTAAAAGTCGTTTAAAAGAGGCGAACTCAAAAAGAACTAAGGAAATATGAGTTCCAGACTCTACCAGTTAGGTGATTAAAAGACTGAGAATAACTTCAAAGTATTGTGAGCATAGAATTTGACTAATAAAGGTGAGGCAATATGGAGACACAAGACAAATAAATTTATCTCAATGGATGAGAAATCAGACTTGAGTGATCAGAAGAGCAGTGTCAACTATTAAATATAGGGGGAGAGATAAAAGAGTTATCGCCTGCTAGTAGAGCTGAATAAGGATAACAACCTCAGATACATATTGCATATTCTGTAAAAGAACAAGCAACTAGAGTGGTGTGAAGAAATCCTGTAAATGAATCAGAATACCTAACCTCTTAAGAAGCAAGAAATTTGAGTAATAAAATTGCAGGTAGAATCCAAGATATAGTAAGAAAAAAAAAAATTCTTGATTCCATCGAAAAGTTCTCAATATATAAAGTGCTACTTCAAAAGATTGAAAATGCCGAATCACAGAAAACCAAAATACGGAAGGGAAAGAAAGAATGGAAACAGTCGAAGAATAAACATGATATATGAGATAAGATTTGAAGAATCAATATGTATCGAAAACTTTCTTTCTTTTCAGAATATATTCTTAAATGTTAGAACAAATAGAAGATGAAACAAAAGTACGACCTAAATTTAAAGGGTTGTAAGGGATCCCTCTCTCTTGGAATTGGTTGAGTGAGCTCAAGTATCCAGCCCAAATGAATATGTTGAAGTTGAGAATCAGTCTTAAGGGGACCCTGAACTCACAGGAAATAAAGCTTTCAATGTTATGGAGCGAGTGCTTATTTAAAGATCTAACCCTTATCTATCATTATTTTGAGAAAGAAGAAAATCGATCGACCCCTTTTTTTTGGGGGGGGGACCCTACAGTCCTTGTATTTTTCCGACTTTTTTCACGAAATATTTCGTAAAATATTTAATTTTCAATATTTTTTTTGCTTTTTCTTTTAAACGTTTGAGAACATTTGTAGCTCTCCGAAAAGATATCAACCAATGATATACGCCGTGGCGTTACCATATTCTTCTATGTTGAAGCAAGATAAAATTATAAATTTTTTTTTTTTGGTCAAATTTTGATATATTTATGATTACCCTAATAGAACCGCATTATTCTGGTCTATAAAACTACGTAGATATCTTCCTCCAACTATCTCTAGTTCATTTAAAAAAAGTTTGAAAGAAATCGATCGAGAAGTTTTTTTTAGCAAACATTTTACTCGGACGAATAAAAAAAAAAAAAAAAGGAGAAAAACGCCCACAAAAGAGATAAATTACAATGGATTTTTCCACAAGTATTGATGGTCATATCTCGAAAACTATTTGGAATTAGGAAAAACTAATTACAGATTTGGAATCAGCTTATTATTCTCTATAAATCTGTAAGAAAAAACAAAGATTTAAAATTAAAATTTCATTTTTTTATAATTGCCAGATGTCGCTAATTTAAAGTCCAAATGACCTTGAACTGGCAAAGCTTTTTAAGGGAGACTATAACGAATTTTAAAAATCTAATTGCACATTTAGAATAGAAGAGAATGTACTATAAAACCCCTAAAAAAAGAAAAAAAAATTTACAATTTTTTTTTCACTCTGAAGGGTGGGTCATTGAGTTCACGGTTTCCTTAAGTGCAGGAAGGATACCATCATATATACATATATATATATATATATATATATATATATATATATATATATATATATATATATATATATATATATATATATATATATATATATATATATATATATATATATATATATATATATATATATATATATATATATATATATATATATATATATATATATATATATATATATATATATATATATATATATATATATATATATATATATATATATATATATATATATATATATATATATATATATATATATATATATATATATATATATATATATATATATATATATATATATATATATATATATATATATATATATATATATATATATATATATATATATATATATATATATATATATATATATATATATATATATATATATATATATATATATATATATATATATATATATATATATATATATATATATATATATATATATATATATATATATATATATATATATATATATATATATATATATATATATATATATATATATATATATATATATATATATA
>SEYY01020043.1:112500-115000 GCA_009176605.1 Armadillidium nasatum
TATATATATATATATATAATATATATACAAGGAAGGTAGGTCTTTCGACGCAAATGCGTCCTCATCAGACTATTCCAAAATAAAAATTTAAAAAGTTAGAGGAAAAACCGGCCAGTTAACGCTCCACAAATAAAAACACAAATTGAAACTCCCAGCCACCTCCATCCAGCTATCGAAATTTAAAAAAACACAAAAAAAAAAAAAGGGCAGGGACAAGACAAGTATTAAAATAAGAGCGAAAGAATTCTCAGTCTTTAATGGAGGTGTCTGAGGGCTCTGTCGCTCTTATTGTGATACTTGTCCCAAGAATTTTTTTTTTTTTTTTTTTTTTTTTTTTTTTGATAGCTGGAGTGGAGGTGACGGGGAGTTTCGATTTGGTGGAGCATTAACTGGCCTGTTTTTTACCTTTTTAACTTTTTAAATCTTTATTTTGGAAGAGTCTGATGAGGACTCATTTGCATCGAAAGGCCTAACTCCCTTTTTCATTTTTAATTTTAATTTGGGTAATTTCTTTGCTGTAATTTGATGCGGTTAGTGCATCATTGTTTTGATATATATATATATATATATATATATATATATATATATATATATATATATATATATATATATATATATATATATATATATATATATATATATATATATATATATATATATATATATATATATATATATATATATATATATATATATTATATATATATATATATATATATATATATATATATATATATATATATATATATATATATATATATATATATATATAGGTAAAGGTGTAGATTGTTTCTGACTTTCGATTGTCAGAAAATATCGATAATCGAAAATATCGAAGAGGCCTAGCCTAAACAAGAACGTTGGCGAGAATTAGAGGCTATTACACCAGACATACACACAATTATTATTACTTATTTTTGTAGCAGAACCTAATTCGACTTATCATACCTGAACTACCGAAGTTGCCGTAAAAGAGGCCTAACCTACACAAGAACGTTGGCACGACATACTAGCCTAGGACCGTATTACATCACAAATAAAAAAAATATATATATATATATATATATATATATATATATATATATATTATATATATATATATATATATATATATATATATATATATATATATATATATATATATATATATATATATATATATATATATATATTGCAAGAAGAGACCAATCACTAGAAATAAATTACACTTATATCTTGAAGATTCATATTTAAAGAACAACAACAACGGATACAATGACAGTCAAAGGTAAACTGAAATTTGTTGTAAAGAAATTTTAGGTATAAAAAAAATATAGGTATAAAAGTATCGATTAAAATAAAATATCGACATAAAAAATATCGATATAAAAATTATCGAAAGTCAGAAACAATCTACACCTAAGCCATATATATATATATATATATATATATATATATATATATATATATATATATATATATATATATATATATATATATATATATATATATATATATATATATATATATATATATATATATATATATACGATCTATTATTAATATACATAATTATACAGTATAAGACCCCCTATCTACCTAATATTGAACGTATATGAATGAATAAACAACGCATGTATTTTTATTCCAACTAAATCTCAGACACACACACACACACACACACACGCACACACACACGCACACACAAACAAGGGGAAAGACTCATGGGACGCTCAATGAAGGAACTCCAGCCATCCGTGATTTCTCATTGAAAAATGCATCAATGACCCCAAATAGGAAAATTATGGTATTCTGATGTTGCTTGTGGATCATTGTCTATGGCTTTCGCATAAACTATTATATAAAAAGGTTATTAAGATTATTATACAGTAATTACTGTTATTTTCTTTACGTAATCTTATTGTTATTATTATTGATTTACCAAGTTTAATTTTTACTGTTTTGTATCCGTTCTCTGGAGCGTTTAATTGGCTTGTGGTCGCTTCTTTTGTTGCATTATTTGTATCAATATATATATATATATATATATATATATATATATATATATATATATATATATATATATATATATATATATATATATATATATATATATATATATATAATACTTTATTACGTTATAAGTATTAAATTTTAACAGTTACTAATTTTGTTATGGAATCCGTGTGTAAGATTTGCTTAAAGTCGTTCGTGAACGTAGTTTTTTTAATACGTACACACATATTTGTGTGTACATATGAAGGACTCGTTAGTACGTGTGTCGACGTTTGGCTGAGTGGTTTCAAGTTTCGGTCGGCCATTCATTTCACACGAGTTCGAAACTCGATATGAACTTTCGTGTTGAAATTCGAGAGAGAGAGAGAGAGAGAGAGAGAGAGAGAGAGAGAGAGAGAGAGAGAGAGGAGAGAGAGAGAGAGATAGAGAGAGAGATGAGAGAAGAAACCGATATATATATATATATATTATATATATATATTATATATATATATATATATATTAA
>SEYY01020044.1:20000-27515 GCA_009176605.1 Armadillidium nasatum
AAACTCTTTCCTCCTCTGGGTTCATCCGATCACCTTCTTATCTCCGTATCTTGTTCTGTCTCTTCAAGACTTCGGCAAGAACGGCCCACGCCTTCGTCGAGGAGACGCTTGTGTCACTTCCGTGCTGCTAACTTGTCTGACTTGCGGTTGTACTTCTCTGATTTCCCATGGAATGATTATTGCTTTCGTGGGAGGGGTTCATCGGAGTGTGCGGAGCGTGTAACTGAGGTGATTCTCTTTGTCATGGAGGCGTACATTCTATATTGTTTCCCTTCTACTAAACCTAACAAACCTTGGTTTAACTCTGCTTGTTCTCGTGCTATCCGCCGCAGGGATGCTGCCTTCAGAGATTACCGTCGTCTTCAAACTCCTGAAACTAATTCAATTTATATTTCATCCCGGAGTAGTACAAAATCTATTCTTCGAGATAATGCAATAATCTTTCTGGATCCTCTTCCTCTCGCCCTTTCTGGCATTTTGCAAAAAATGTCAACTCTAAATTTGCTTCTTCCTCTTTCCCTCCTCTAATTTCTTCTGATGCCACAACTGCCATTTTATCCTTCTGATAAAGCTGAACTCTTCGCTCACACTTTTGCCTCTAACTCTACCTTAGACGATTCCGGAGCTTTTCCTCTTCCTTCAACCCCCTCAAACTCATTTATGCCTAACATTGTAATTTCTTCTAAAGATGTCCTTTCTGCTCTCTCTGAGCTTAACACTAAGAAGGCGTATGGTCCTGATGGTATTCCTTTTGCGGTTCTCAAAACTTGAGCTTCCGAGCTTGCACCCTGCCTTGGTAAACTATTTCGTCTTTGTCTTTCTACTTCAACCTTCCCTTCTTGCTGGAAACGTGCGCTCATTTAACCTGTGCCGAAGAAGAGGGACCCCTCTCAACCCTCTAACTATCGTCCTATTTCTTTAACCTCCTTTCTTTCTAAAGTTTTCGAATCTATCCTTAACAGGAAAATTCTTCTAATCTGATGGCTTTCGTAAAGAACGTTCTACTGGTGATATTCTTTCCCTACTTTCTGACTCTTGGTCCTCCGCTCTTCGAGGTGTCGGTGAATCTTTCGCTGTGGCGCTAGACATATCGAAAGCCTTTGATAGAGTCTGACACAAAGCTTTAATTTCCAAATTTTCCTCTTTCGGAATCTATCCTTTTCTCAGTGACCTTCTTTTTAATTTCTTTTCCTGTCGTTCTGTAGCAACTATTGTAGACGGCCACCTTTCTTCCTATAATTCTATAAATAGCGGTGTTCCTCAAGGATCTATCTCCAACTCTTTTTCTAATTTTCATCAACGACCTTCTCTCTATAACGTCGTCTCCTATACAATCCAACGCCGATTCATTACTACTATCAATTTGAAAGACGTTCCTCCCAACAGCAGTTGATTGATTCAAGGAGGATGGCCTTAGAACAAGTGACCTCTGATCTTTCTCGTATTTCAAACTGGGGCAGAGAAAACATGGTCTTTTTCAATGCCTTAAAAACACAATTCCTCCATATTTCTACTCGACACAATCTTCCACACAACTATGATATCTTCTTCGAAAACATCTCAACTCAAACCTTCATCTGTCTTCAATATGCTCGGTGTTTCTTTTTCTTGTAATCTTTCTTGGAAAGATCGCATTATTTCTCTATCTAAACAAGCTTCTAAAAGGTTGGGTGTTCTGAGGTGCCTTCAGTGTTTTTTTAAGCAACCCTAGTTTCCTGCTCAGTATATTGGTGTTGTTCGCCGCTGAATGGAGTACGCCTATCATATCTTGGGTGGTTCCACACATACAGCAATTCTCGGAAAGGCGGAGTCTTGGGATTTTCGTCTCATCAATTTTCCTGTTCTTACTAACTCTCTCCAGTCTCTTTCTTCCCGTCAAATTGTTGCATCACTTTCTCTATGCTATCGCTGTTACAACGGACATTGATCTTCTGAACTCTCACGTCGCATACCTCCTCCATTGAGAAAGGCTCGTGCGAAACGACTTTCTACACAGTCTCATCCTTTCTCTGTCCAACTCTCCGACCCCCAACTTAACCGCTATGCTCACTCTTACATGCACTCTAGTGGTAAAGTCTGGAATACACTCCCTTTATCTGTTTTCCCAACTTCCTTTGACTTTCACACTTTTAAACGCCATGTATTGGGTCACGTTATCCATTAGCGACCACATCCCGAATGTTCAATTTACATATCGCTCTCAAACCTTTCATCTCAAAGACATTCAAACTTAGAATCCATGTTTCCCACCCATACATTACAGAAGGTAAACGCATATATTCAAACATTCTTATCTTTATTTCTTTTGAAATTTTTCCTTTCTTCCATACTTCTCTTAGACCCCCAACACTTTCATTCCCTCTACCACTCTATTTTTTATTTCATTTTCCGTCCCACCCTTACCTTCCACCCAACATTGCTAGATATTTGAATTCATTCACCTTCTCAAGTTTCCATCATCACACTTCTACACCCCCCATTCCTCCCTCTACATCTCTTCATCCTCACCTCCAATCCTCATAACTTTACTCTTCACTGGATTAACTTTCAATCTCATGTTTGTACATTTCCCCTCAAACTCTCTCACAAGTATTCTCAACTTTTCTCCAGATTCTGCCTCCAACACCGCATCATCTGCAAAAAGTAAAACATTCACATCGAATTCACCCTCCATATTTTTCAACCTAATACCCTTCCCTTCTCTCTCCATTTCTCTAACTACACCATTAATCAATAGATTAAACAACCATGTCGACATTACACACCCCTGTCTCAATCCCACTCCTATGCTAAACCAATCAGAAAGTTCCCTCTTCACTCTCGCTCTTGATCTACAATTATATATATATATATATATATATATATATATATATATATATATATATATATATATATATATATATATATATATATATATATATATATATATATATATATATATATATATATATATATATAAACAATTTTTAGAAAACCACTTTATTAAAAGATAAACTTTTTAAGTTAACAGATTAAAAAATTGTAGCTTACGTTACGGCTTATTAACCTCAAGCCCTCTTCAGTTCTGAAGAGGGCTTGAGGTTAATAAGCCGTAACGTGAGCTACAATTTTTTAATCTGTTAACTTAAAAAGTTTATCTTTTAATAAAGTGGTTTTCTAAAAATTGTTTATATAAACGGAACATGAGCCGTTGAATGTTCCTTTGTGCTTAATCTATATATATATATATATATATATATATATATATATATATATATATATATATATATATATATATATATATATATATTATATATATATATATATATATATATATATATATATATATATATATATATATATATATATATATATATATATATATATATATATATATATATATATATATATATATATATATATATATATATATATATATATATATATATATATATATATATATATATATATATATATATATATATATATATATATATATATATATATATATATATATATATATATATATATATATATATATATATATATATATATATATATATATATATATATATATTTTTTTTTTTTTTTACAAAACGCCACCACTCACGGGCAGAGCCCTTTTCAAGGAGGGGGCACACACACAAGGACAAACTCACACAAGCACACACACCTAACGCACAGCCCTCAGGTGGGCGCAGACGGAAGACTTGAAGAGTGGAAGATTAAATACAGTTGGAAAAATGGGAAGATGGTAGAGAATTCCACAGAATAGAGGTGGCTGGAAAGAAGGAGGTACCACAACGGGCTAGCCTGGGATTCCCTAAGTCCACACAAAATTGGTGTGAAAGCAGGGCACCCCTCGTGCAACGAGGACGACGCAACGGTGGAGAAATGCGAGAGGCCAATTCCTCGAGCACCTGCCATTGTAGTACCTGTAGAAAAGAGATAGCGCGCCAACGTCACGTCGCAGAGACAGAGGGTCAAGAGAGTTTGAAAGTAGGGGACAGTTTATTAATCTCATAGCTTTTGACTCAACCCTATCCAGAAGAGAGGAGGAGCCAGAGCCCCCCCAAATGTGAGAACAGAACTCCATACAAGGGCGAATAAGACCCTTATATATCTGGAGTAACTGCTCAGAAGAAAAAAATTCTCGCAACCTGAACAGAACTCCCAGCTTCTTAGAGGCAGCTTTAGCAACCATTGTGATATGTGGTTTCCAAGACAGTTTGTTGTTTATGTTTAGACCAAGAATGTTAATGTTATTTACAGGTGAGACGGGAGAGCCATCGAAGAGGATAGGAAAGTTAGGAGGTGTTTTTGAGAGGGAGATGTGAAGAAGTTGAGTTTTTAAAGAGTTGAATTTCACAAGGTTGCTATGTCCCCACCGGGAAATTTCCATCCAGATCGGCAAGAATAGAATCGGAAAGTTGAAGACGAGAAGCAAGTCTAGAAGCAAAAGAGGGAGCAGATTTGAAATGAGTAGAAGAATGTAGAGTTGAATCATCAGCATAAGAGTGAACAGAGTTAGAAGTGCAGTGGAGAAGATCGTTAATGAAAAGTAAGAATAAGGTTGGAGATAAAACAGAACCCTGAGGAACACCACAGTTGACAGAAAAGGAGGAAGAGGTCGCTCCATCTACAACTGCCGAAATGGAACGATCTGAGAGAAAACTAGACAAGAGTAAGCAAAGAGAAGGAGGAAACCCAAAGGAAGGGAGCTTAGAGAGCAGTGACGCATGCCATACCCGGTCGAAAAGCCTTGGATATGTCAAGCGCCACCACACAAGACTCCCCGAAGTCCCTAAGGGCAGAAGACCATAGATCAGTAAGATAGGAAAGTATGTCACCAGTTGACCTCGAGCGACGAAAGCCATACTGGTGATCAGAGAGAAGAGAATGAGACTCCAAATGATCCAGGAAATGAGAGTTGAGAAGAGTTTCAAAAATTTTAGATAGAACACAAGTGAGAGCTATAGGTCGATAGTTAGAAGGGTCAGAACGGCTACCTTTTTTCGGGATCGGCTGAACCAACGCACGCTTCCAGCATAGAGGAAAAGTATTAGTATTAAGGCATAGAGAGTAGAGCTGAACGAGGACAGGGGCCAACTCGGAAGCACACTCCCTCAGAAACACGAGGGGGAATGCCATCCGGGCCACTGGCCTTCCTGACGTTCATAGATTTCAGGATCCCATGCACCCGATCATGAGTAATTATAGGTAGAGGCATGGGACACCTGAGAGGAGAAGGAGTAGGAGGAGGGATGCCAGAATCGAGCAGGGTGGAATTAGATGAAAAAAGGAGGCCGAAGAGATTAGCCTTTTCAGAAGGAGTATTAGCTACAGAACCATCAGAGCGAATAAGAGGAGGAAAGGCAGATTTACAGAAGTTGTTAGAGATATTTTTGACAAGAGGCCAGAAATTTTATCAGTAGGAGAGCCATGGAGGTCAGCGCACTTCCTTTTAATGAAAGTACGCTTAGTCCGTCGAAGAACATCCCTGCATCGATTCCGGGCTGAATGAAAATTAGCAAGAGTGATAGGAGAAGGAGAGTTTTTCCATTCACGATAAGCATTGTCTCTCTCCCGAAGGGCAAGAGAACAATTGCCATCGAACCATGGATTTTGAGGAGAAAAAGATTTAGTTGAAGATGGAATGAATCTGCCCATCCCTTCAAGGATTACTGCCCCTACCTTTTCAGCAGAGACAGAAGCATCCCCCGAGACAAAGCAAGATTCACTCCAATGATAGTTAGCAAAGAAGCGGCGCATTGCCCCCCAATTAGCCCGATTAAAGTGCCAGAAAGTACGTTTAGGGCATGGTGGAGCTGTTGGAGAGAAAGCATTATAACTAAGAGCTATAAGATTATGGTCGGAGTTACCAATAGGAGGGAAAATGGTGTATTTATAACTAGAAGGAGTAGTGGTGAAGCATAAATCAAGTGTATTCAAGAATTGGTTAGGACGATCTGGAATGTGTGTGGGTTCCCTAATCAACTGCTCCAGATCGTTAAGAATGCTGAATGAATTGGCCTCCCTCCCACCTGTATCAGTATGAGAGGAACCCAACCACTCAGTGTGGTGTACGTTGAAATCCCCTAAATAGAGGACCTCAGCATTTGGATGAGAAGAAGTGACAGTCTCGTGAGTAGTAGTAAGATATTGAAAAAACGATTGGAAAATCTGTTCCATTGGGGGAGCAGTAGGAGAAGCACAAGATAATTGTAGTAGTAGGAAGACAGATTTTAAGCCATAAAACATCGAAATTAGGAGATTCTAAATTTACGAGACGTGTCACAGGAGTGTTAATGTTAATATAGGCACAGACTCCACCATTTAGACGGAAATTGTGAAAAAAGTTGTAGTTAGAGACATTAAGATTGCTAGAGAAAGAATCCCTGTCCAGCTGGGTCTCAGACAGAAGTAAAAGGTTAGGAAGAGAGGTAGTGAGGTAGTGTTCAACAGACGCGAATATATATATATATATATATATATATATATATATATATATATATATATATATATATATATATATATATATATATATATATATATATATATATAATATATATATATATATATATATATATATATATATATATATATATATATATATATATATATATATATATATATATAATATATATATATATATATATATTATATATATATATATATATATATATATATATATATATATATATATATATATATATATATATATATATATATATATATTATATATATATATATATATATATATATATATATATATATATATATATATATATATATATATATATATATATATATATATATATATATATATATATATATATATATATATATATATATATATATATATATATATATATATATATATATATATATATATATATATATATATATATATATATATATATATATATATATATATATATATATATATATATATATATATATATATATATATATATATATATATATATATATATATATATATATATATATATATATATATATATATATATATATATATATATATATATATATAGAATTTGAAATTTTAAAACATGAGTTTGGAAAACCGAGGAGAGAATCGGATCATGTGAGGAGAACTAAAAGCAAGGACGACAGGACTAGCCTCCTGGCCTTGTGATTACTCTGCAAACGGCTTGTAACAACTCCTGAACCAGCATTTGAAACCATAGCTCAGAGAACCACAATCTTTTGAAGACCCCTGGGAGAGAGTGTTTGGAGGTTGGTTTGAGAAAACGATGCTGGTCCTACTGAAAGGGTGAAAAACCCTACCTGAGAGTTTGGATAAGACTCATGGACCGGCATTCAGACCAACGAGCCGAAATACATGATCTTTTAGAGGGCTCTGGGAGAACTTTTAAGAGCAGATGGGGAAAGATGCTGGTCTCCACCGACTAGCTGTAAACTCTTCCTGGGATCGGGTATAGATATATATATATATATATATATATATATATATATATGTAGATATAGCTAGATATATATATATATATATAT
>SEYY01020045.1:22500-25000 GCA_009176605.1 Armadillidium nasatum
ACACACACACACATATATATATATATATATATATATAATATATATATATATATATATATATATATATATATATATATATATATATATATATATATATATATATATATATATATATATATATATATATATATATATATATATATATATATATATATATATATATATATATATATATATATATATATATATATATATATATATATATATATATATATATATATATTATATATATAGAGCATATATAATTGTTTGCAAGTTTAGGTGAGCGGCTGACCATAATTTCATATTGGAGCCAACACCATTTCTATTGCTTAACTCAATAAGAAGAGCCAAATAAAACAAGACTTAAATCAGTCAGAAACACCTGCTCTTATTCTTCTTCTTCTTTCTTCTTCCGATAAAATAAAAAGAAGAGAGAAAGGATGTGCGAACAAAACATTCTCTCTGTTCTTTTTTTTTTTACCCCCTCAATTTTTTAATAATTTCAGCGCCATTATTATACGGCTGTCACTGCGGGCTTCCTATTAAAATTGATATGTATATATATATATATATATATATTATATATATATATATATATATATATATATATATATATATATATATATATATATATATATATTATGGTAGTAAGATGACGAGATCGTCTATGAGATAACCCTAACGGAATCTGATTTGCAATTGCAAATACCCCTTCCAAATCGGACTCACGCTCTTTCCTGACACCGTTTTGGGGGGTTCAATCTATAGAAAATGGACTCAAGTCGGGAAAAGGGGCTTATGGGATTCCCGTGAACCCCTCAAAATCGGTGTCAGGAAGTAACCTGAGCTTGCAGCATTGCTACATCCACCTCACACTCTTACTGGCCCTTTTTTTGAGGTTCAATCCGGCTGGAATTGGCTCCAATCTGAGTTAAAGGGTCCGTGGGAGTCCATGAACCGAGAAAAAAAAGGTTACAACTATATATATATATATATATATATATATATATATATATATATATATATATATATATATAATATATATATATATATATATATATATAATATATATATATATAAAAACTGGTATCAAGACTAACACTTTTTGAGGAATTTTAGTTATCACTAGGCTAAAAAGTATTCATAGATAAAAAATATAAAGAAATAAAATATGGTTAAAAATATGTTTAGATTTTCAGAAAAGTTCTCCCCCCAAGCCCTTCTCACTCTAAAGAATATTGTCGTTTAAATATATATATATATATATATATATATATATATATATATATATATATATATATATATATATATATATATATATATATATATATATATATATATATATATATATATAGCTAGCTAAATTCTCAAAATACCGTTACGAAACTACAAAATATTAGAATTTTTTTACCCTTTAATTTCTACCTGTTAAAATATTCAAACTTTAAAAGAAAAAAAGGTCTATTAGGAGTGAAAAAAAAAATTAAGAAACTATAAAACAATTAACTTGAAAGTATTTAGTCAAGTAATAAAATTACTTTCTCTTTGAAAGTAAAAAAAAATAAAAAAAAAGTACGAAGAATTTTCTTTGAATAAAAAAGATAACTAAAGAAAAATAATGTAACAGAAAATCATTATAAAAATATATACTGAGAGAAAGTTTTGAATGAAAGTACTGAGAGAAAGTCCAGAATGGAAATTCAGAGAGAGAAAGTAAAATAGCGAAACAGAGGGGAAAAAAGTGCTAAGAACAAAAAGAGAGGTTTTCCTTTGTAATACAAAAGAAACGTAGCTACGTTTTTTCCTTTACTTTCAAAGTCTGCGAAGAAAAGCGGTTGAAATAATTTTTTGTTTTCATCTTATTGTCTGTCATTATAAAGGAATAGTTTACAAATTCTTCACTTGTTTCACTTTGATCTTTATATTTTTACACACAATTTAGTTTATAATATATATATATATATATATATATATATATATATATATATATATATATATATATATATATATATATATATATATAATATATATATATATATATATATATATATATATATATATATATATATATATATATATATATATATATATATATATATATATATATATATATATATATATATATATATATATATATATTATATATATATATATATATATATATATATATATATATATATATATATATATATATATATATATATATATATATATTATATATATATATATATATATATATTATATATATATATATATATATATATATATATATATATATATATATATATAATAATCTTAATTTTTAGTACTTAAAGACTAATGATTCCTCTCTCTGTTCCACGTACAAACACATAAACAAATACCCACACTTAAACTTACTCACAAACCTAAATACCCACTTAAATGCACACATAAACTCGAATACACAAACTCATACATACATAGATTCACACACATAAACACCAATACGTATAAACACACACATAAGCACACATACAAACACGAGCACACACACATA
>SEYY01020045.1:30000-37500 GCA_009176605.1 Armadillidium nasatum
CTGAGAAAAGAAACCAAATTAAAGACCTCGTATTTCCCGAAAAACGGCACTGAAAGTTTGAAGTCAAATGAAGTTGGAAAAAAAAGTAACAAGATCGTGTTCCAAACTTTACCAGTGGAGTATTAAGCAAGTCTGAGAATAGCTGCTAAATCTGTCGTCAAAGAGTTGGAGAAAGAAAAGATGAAGCTTTGTAGAAAGGAATCTAGATTGATCTCCCCTCAGAATAAAATGCACATGATCTAAAGTTCAATAGAGCAGTGTCATTTTAACAACGATAGTATAAGGAGAGAGAGAATCAAGAATTTGACTGTTGATAAGAAAATGCTGAGAGTGAAAGAAGGAAAATTATCTAGTCGAAAAACCCTGAACATCACAATATGAAGAACAACCAGATATGTAATGCAAATTCTATAATAAAAGGGCGAACAACCCTAATGTTTTGAGCTGGCAAATGTGGTTTTGAGAAGAAATTCTGAAAGCCTATTAGAACACTCAACCTCTTAGAAGCTTGTTTAGAAAAAAAAATATCACGAACCTTAAAATAAGATTTTAACTTGTTTTTTTTTCAATAAAGATATAGTTGTGCTGAAGATTATATTCCAAAAGATAGAAATTCGTAAACTGTGTTTTTTAGGCACTGAAAACAACCATGTTTTCTTTGCTTCAACTACAAGAAAGAGAAAGATCGGAGGTCATTTGTTCAAAAATAATCATCCTGACAGTAAGTATTTACTCTTGAGTGGGCTATCTTTTAAATTAGAAGGGATAATTAAAAATAGAATCACCCAAATAGATACGAATTCGTTAATGAAAAGCGTAAAAAGATCTGGTGATAGAATAGATTGCAGAGAAATACAGTTATTGATAATTTTTAATTATGAACTGTTCTAATCTGCAAGAGCGGTTATAGAACGAATGGTGAAAAGGTTAAAAGATTTATGGCGTTTCCAAATCTTCTCGCTAAGGACAAATTTGGAAAAAACACGGGTTGAAGAGGTAGAACGAATAGTTGGTTGGTTGAGAGGAAATCTTCTTCTTTGGCACCTTTCTATTTTTAGAGGAAAAGTTGAAAGTGATAGGCAAACACCGATCAGTTTACTAAGGCAGTATAAAACTTCGGAAGTATAAGTTTTAAGAACTACATGAGGAATACTGTGAGGACCTTACTTCTTGTTAGTTTTATGCCCGGAAAGAGCAGAAATTACATCTTTAGAAAAATTAATTATTTTAAAGCATAAATAAGTTTCATGAGGATGGAGAAGGAGGAACATCTCAGGAAGTCTCTAGAGTGGAATTGAGGGTGAAGGTTTGAGTGAAAAGTTAGTCTTTTGCAAGACAATAGCTGTCCGCAAATACAAGACGAAGGACAGAAGAAGATGCAAAGTTAGAATTTATATTTATTTTGCAAATGGCAGGAAGAACTAGAGGAAGATAAACTAGAATTATTGCTTCCTTTTCTTAAGTAAAAAATAGTTCTGTATCTCGATGAATAGATTATTCGCTATTTTGGGATGAAATATAAGAAGACAACTTCCCAGCTGCGAATGGAAAGAGAACACGCAGAGCTAAGTCAAAGTTTCATAATTTTAGTAGAAGAGAATTAAAATCAAACGTTCGTCTCCATGCTAGAGAGAATCACCTCTGTTAGGAAGTGTGAACACTACGAGAAACCTTTCCTACGGAAATAATGATCATTCAATAGAAAATCAAATAAGCACGACAAGAAGTTTAACCAGTTAACTGCACCAAATGCCAAATTCGTCTTCTTGCCGATTCATAACAGGACACAGAGATAAGAGGGTGATCAGATGAACTCAAAATAGGAAAGAGTTTTCGCTGTAATGAGAACGACCGGATATTAAGAAATTCCTGATGCACAACATTCGCATTTAGCTTATATATATATATATATATATATATATATATATATATATATATATATATATATATATATATATATATATATATATATATATATATATATATATATATATATATTATATATATATATATATATATATATATATATATAGGGTTTGGTATCAGGCATTTTATTTTCTTAATTTTGTTGGCAGGGGCATAAAAAGTATTTTTTTTTTTTTCATTTTTCCTTAAATTTTGCAAAGCAAATTATTTCCGTCTTGTAATTTCGGAAACTTTGCAATATCCTCCAATATTTTTTTTTTTTTTTTTATCCTTGATTATTTTCCCTATTTTTTTCCACCAATTTTAACCTCCCTCCTCCTCCTCCCCCCTCCCAGCTGAAACGTGTTATTTTTTTCCTTTTTCATCTTTATTTTTTTTTCCAGAACCACTTCTCCCCAATTTGATTAGAAAAAGCCCCTAGGAATCGGATATTGGGTAAGGAAAAAAAAAAGAAGACGAGTAATAAGATGGGTTTAAACTTTATGTGTATTTTTTTTTTATGGCATAAGAAGACCTCCTAATTATAATAATTGATGAAAATATTTCTTAAAAATTTTTGAAAGAGGATTTTCATTCTCCAGTTTTGTACAAATTTTATTGTGTAAATATTTCTGTAACTCAAAAAATATGCTAATAAATTTCAGGGAGACAATATGTTGTATTTTGAATTTCTATATCCTTCTCTCTCTCATATATATATATATATATATATATATATATATATATATATATATATATATATATATATATATATATATATATATATATATATATATATATATATATATATATATATATATATATATATATATATATATATATATATATATATATATATATATATATATATATATATATATATATATATATATATATATATATATATATATATATATATATATATCGTCGTATTGGACGTGAAGGAAGCTAAGCCACACACTTGTTATTTGGAGAAAAAGGAGAATAAAGTTTAAAACTTTTATGTAAATTATTGTTTTGTTTATATATTTTATTTTTTATTTAAGGTTATAAGTAAAGGACTTGGCTTTCTTCACCACTGTATTTTTCATTATTTTTTGGTTCATGTGATGCAGCTAACTCAATTACCTAAAAAATGTGGCTTGGCTCTTTTCACCACCAAGACGACGATATATATTACACTATATATATATGTATAATATATATATATATATATATATATATATATATATATATATATATATATATATATATATATATATATATATATATATATATATATATATATATATATATATATATATATATATATATATGGGCAATTCCAGCACAAGCATTCTTAATGGAGGGTGG
Organism: Armadillidium nasatum; assembly: GCA_009176605.1. Classification (NCBI taxonomy): domain Eukaryota; kingdom Metazoa; phylum Arthropoda; class Malacostraca; order Isopoda; family Armadillidiidae; genus Armadillidium; species Armadillidium nasatum. The sequence continues at coordinate 33,259 of SEYY01020045.1, forward strand.
AATAAAATTTTAATTATGATGAAATTTGGTGTATGAGGTTATTTTGCCTAGAAAACCCGATTTTCTAAGTTTTAGTTCAATCCGAAAAGTACTTTTTGAGATATGAGGTCATAAAGGTCAAACATGAAGGTCACACCAGCTTTGGTAAATTAACCATAATGTGGCAAAAATTTGATGCAACAAGGACATATTATATATCATTGGAAAGGGAAAGAGCTGTAGAATTCAAATATGGCCATATTCTTTCATTTTATCAAAATTAATGATAATTATTAAGTGACCTTGAAATGAAATTGACCTTTGACCCACAAGCCGATTGAAAATGTTTTTTTTTTTTTCATTTCAGATTAGGAAAGATCAACATAGTTTGCATCAATAAAATAAATATTTTATTTGTAATTAGCATTCAGTTGATAAAGTTTCATTGCTACATATCACCATACTTAATTTTAAGGTGTTAATTTTGGTAATTGTTTAAATATTTGGTGTATTGCTCCTAATTTGCAAATATTTTTCTTTTTCCACTCAGAAATTTGATAATGGATTACGTTATAATCCGAAACTTCATATATTAAAAATTAATATAATTAATTTTTTTTTTTTACAGATTACTACCACTCACGGGCAGAGCCCCTTTTCAAGGAGGAGCCATATTTGGTGTATTGGTCCTAATTTGCAATATTTTTCTTTTTCCACTCAGAAATTTGATAATGGATTACGTTATAATCCGAAACTTCATATATTAAAAATTAGTATAATTAATTTTTTTTTTTTTACAGATTACTACCACTCACGGGCAGAGCCCCTTTTCAAGGAGGAGCCATATTTGGTGTATTGCTCCTAATTTGCAATATTTTTCTTTTTCCACTCAGAAATTTGATAATGGATTACGTTATAATCCGAAACTTCATATATTAAAAATTAATATAATTATTTTTTTTTTTTTTTTTACAGATTACTACCACTCACGGGCAGAGCCCTTTTCAAGGAGGGGCCATATATAAAGAAAGGAGGAAGAGAAATCACCCAGCCCCGAACCTAACGCACTTCTCTCATTCTCTCAGGTGGACACAGACGGAAGCCTTGAAGAGACGAAGATTAAATGAAGGAGGAAAGATAGATGATGGAAAGGAGTTCCACAAAACAGAGGTAGCTGGAAAGAAGGAGGCACCAAAACGAGCAAGAATGGTGTTTCCAGTATCCACACAAAATTAGTGTGAAAGTAAGGCACCCCTTGTACCACCCAATGGTGGAGGAATGCGAAAGGCCAATTCCCTCGAGCATCATGCTATTGCAGTACCTATAGAAAGAAATAGTACGCCAAGGTCACGTCACATAAATAGAGGGTCAAGAGAGATTGAAATTAAAGAACAGTTTATTAATCTTTTAGTCTTAGACTCAAACCTATCCAGAAGAAAGGAAGAACCGGAGGCCACCCCCTCAAATGTGAGAACAGTACTCCATACAAAGGCGAATAAAAACCTTATATAATTGGAGTAACTGCACAGAAGAGAAAAATTCTCGCAACCTGAACAGTATTCCCGTTGTCATATGTGTTTTCCGAGACAACTGTTGTTTAAGTTAAGACCTAGAGTGTTAATATTATTTATAGGTGAGACGGGAGAGCCATCGAAGAAGATGGGAAAGTTGGGAAGTGTTTTGGAGAGGTAGATGTGAAGAAGTCGAGTTTTTAAAGAAATCCCATCCAGATCAGCAACGAGAAGCAACTCTAGAAGCAAAAGAGGGAACAGGTTTGAAATGAGTAGAAGAATGGAGAATCGAGTCATCAGCATAAGAGGGAACAGAGTTAGAAGTGAGGTTGAGAAGATCGTTAATGATAAGTAAGAATAAAGTTGGAGATAAAACAGAACCTTGAGGAACACCACAATTGACAGGAAAGGAGGAAGTGGTTCTTCTTCATATTACACTATTATAAGTGAACTAGAAATAAAGACCTTATTTAAGAAATGTTAAAACTTAATCAAATAAAGATTCCTGGTGGTGAACGTATAACCTTCGACGTTTATTACTTCGAACGTATTTTATCTAAGAATGTAAACTCATTTTTTATTCTACATTGCAAATAATCCAAATATATTATTTAACAGACTTATTTTGGCTATGATGTTTGCAACTTGCAACAGTTTTACATTACGACCATTAACTAATCTGGTGCCTTATAAATAGTCAAATAATCACCTACAACACTTAACAGACTTAAAAAAAAGTCGGCATAGGCTGATTTTTAAAATAATTTGCTTAGTAAGTAATTTATGTATTACATTTACAACTTTGAACATACATTTCTTTTTCAAAAAAGTAATCTCATTTAATCACAATGAAAAATAAAATAATTCCTAAAGAACACATAAAGGCATTTAAAAGTCGACATTTACTGCTTTGAACAGTTTCGAACAAAAGGAATAAAATCATCAGTTGAATTAAATAAGTCCCACTATACACCAACAACAGACGGCCATGACTTGATTACTTCGTTTACTCCTTCTATATATATATATATATATATATATATATATATATATATATATATATATATATATATATATATATATATATATATATATATATATATATATATATATATATATATATATATATATATGTATATATAAAAACGATAAAAAATGTAATTAGCTTTTTAGAGCTAACTTTTCCACTACTTTTTAGTAATTATTTTTATTATATATATATATATATATATATATATATATATATATATATATATATATATATATATATATATATATATATATATATATATATATATATATATATATATATATATATATATATATATATATATATATATATATATATATATATATATATATATATATATATATATATATATATATATATATATATATATATATATATATATATATATATATATATATATATATATATATATATATATATATATATATATATATATATATATATATATATATATATATATATATATATATATATATATATATATATATATATATATATATATATATATATATATATATATATATATATATATATATATATATATATATATATATATATATATATATATATATATATATATATATATATATATATATATATATATATATATATATATATATATATATATATATATATATATATATATATATATATATATATATATATATATATATATATATATATATATATATATATATATATATATATATATATATATATATATATATATATATATATATATATATATATATATATATATATATATATATATATATATATATATATATATATATATATATATATATATATATATATATATATATATATATATATATATATATATATATATATATATATATATATATATATATATATATATATATATATATATATATATATATATATATATATATATATATATATATATATATATATATATATATATATATATATATATATATATATATATATATATATATATATATATATATATATATATATATATATATATATATATATATATATATATTATGTATATATATATATATATATATATATATTATATATATATATACTAGGTATATCGGTATCGGTATCGGCAAGTATCGGCATATTTTCCGATACCGGTATCGGTATCGGTATCGGTATATTCATATCGGTATCGGTATAAAAATTTATAAGATATATATCGGTATCGGTATCGGTAGTAGTATCGGCATATTTTCCGATACCGATACCGGTATCGGTATCGGTATCGGTATCGGTATCGGTAATTTTTGGTATATATCGGTATCGGTATCGGTAAAAAATTTTGGTATCGCTCCATCCCTAATATATATATATATATATATATATATATATATATATATATATATATATATATATATATATATATATATATATATATATATATATATATATATATATATATATATATATATATATATATATATATATATATATATATATATATATATATATATATATATATATATATATATATATATATATATATATATATATATATATATATATATATATATATATATATATATATATATATATATATATATATATATATATATATATATATATATATATATATATATATATATATATATATATATATATATATATATATATATATATATATATATATATATATATATATATATATATATATATATATATATATATATATATATATATATATATATATAT
>SEYY01020046.1:0-7500 GCA_009176605.1 Armadillidium nasatum
TTTTCATCTCCACCATCTTGATTTTCTATTACGTGGGTTTCGTCTAGATCTTGGATTTAACTACGTGGTTTTGAATTTTTTCCAATTTTTCCTTCATAGTAGCGACATCTATTGAATGAAAATTAAACTTCCAATATTCTCAAATCAGGATACGAACCCTTAAAACTTTTAAGAGACCAGGATTCAAAACCTCACCCTCTGATTTGAAACTGGATCGTTCCTTTGAAAGTACAATTTGTTCTACTATTGCACAACTTTTCTCCTTCCTTTTCTCTTATTTACTATTTTGTTGATTGTACAATCACTGTTATTACGTAATTCAAGATGAAAATGAAAACCACGTCGACAGAAATTCAAGATGGCGGACGGATGACGTCATAGTTTCATGATGGCTTAGTGCCATGACGACACAGGGTCATGTGTGTGTATGTATTCGCACACATTTGACGTCATCATCGAGGATCCCTTTCCTCAATGCCAGCTGTGGCTGAAACTCCCCTCTTAGAAATGAGACACGCGCTAGAAAAAAAACTAGAAGCTAGAAAATGTTAAAAATGGTTCAGTAAAGTGTGTGACACTCTCTTCGGGATATGTGGGACTTGTCTGATAGCACGTGCAGCTAGAAATATGGGCGGTTCTTAAAGGACTAAAGTCATTAATTAATTAGGGGATTATCCGGATTAAAGACATTAAAAAAAATTCAGGAAAGCGCATGTGGGGTAATTTCCCCTCAAAAAAGGTTCAGGAAATAGCGTGAGGTTGGCACTGGCACTGTTGGCGAATGCGTCATTTCATATATATATATATATATATATATATATATTATATATATATATATATATATATATATATATATTATATATATATAACGTATAGGTACTTCTAATGGTGTAATAGGAAGATCTTTTTTACTATAATAAAAAGATCACAAAGGTTATTAAAATAGGAAATATACAAAACATACACACAATCAATCTTTTTTTTGTGAATATGGACATGGAAGGAGGGGATATGATAGCCCAAAATGTCCCCTTCTATGTAAATACAAAACTATCCTATTCGATTCAAATCCTAAAATATAACTACAATAAAACTAGGAAACTAATAATAAGTCTATAGAATTAAAACTAAGAATACTATTTATATACAACATTTCCTCCATTTTCTAATATATTAATAATACTAATGATAAATAAAAATAAAACCTTTTTAAAATAATTTTTATTTATTAATAAAAAAATTTCATAATCCTATTAGTGATTTATTATTATTCTTATAATAAAGCAGAAGTGAACTTCGCCGCCAACGTTCCGTTTGCATTACAGTGACCTTGTTTTAAAAGTGGCCAACACGTGACTCAATGAAGAAATTGCAATTCCCGAAGAAGAAGTAGAGTAAGAAGAGAAGTATTAGAGAAAAAGAGAAAGATAGAGATGAAGAGAGAAGAAAGACATGATAGATAGATAGATAGATAATGATGATTGAATGATGATAGAAGAGAAGATCTGAGATAGTAATGTATGAAGAAAGATGAGAGAAGATGAAGAAGTTAGAAGAAGAGATAGAGAAGAAGAGAAAGAGAAGAGAAGAGAAGAGAAGAGAAGGGAAGAGAAGAGAAGAGCAGAGAAGAGAAGAAGAAGAGAGAGAAGAGAAGAGAAGAGAAGAGAAGAGAAGAGAAGAGAAAGAGAAGAGAAGAGAGAAGAAGAAGAGAGTAAGAGAGAAAGAGAAAAGAGAAGAGGAGAAAAAGAGAGAGAGAGAGAGAGGAGAGAGAGAGAGAGAGGAGAGAGAGCAAAAAGGAGAGTAAAAGAGGGGAGAGAGAGGGGGGGGATAATAGATAGAAGAGATAGATAGATATATAGATAGATATGTAGATTGATAGATAGATAGATGTATAGAAAGATAGATGGATTGATAGACGGATAGATAGATAGACAGATAGTAGTAGATTTGTGTAGTAGAATTAGTATAGTAGTAAGTTAGATTATGTTAGGAGAGAGAGAAGATGTAGAGTTAATGGATGTAGTATATATTGTGGTTTAGAAGATTAGTGGCTATATAATGGAGTATTATTATGAGAGTTGAGTAGGTTGGGGATTAAACGAATAAATGATTGTTAGAATTATTAGTATAGATAGAGAGAGAGAGAAGCAGAGAGATGCAGAGAGATCGAGAGCGTAGAGAGATGAGTAGAGTTAGAGATGAGAGAGAGAGAGGTAGATTGAGATTGCAGAAGAAGAGTAGAGAGAATGAGAGTATAGAGATAGATGATGATGAGAGATGAGATTTATTGTATTGCAGTTGTAGAGAATAGTTAGTAGTTGAGTAAGAGATAGGTGGATAATAATCGAAAGAATACATTAGATATGTTATTAGATTATTTATTTGGTGATTAGATAGATGAGAGTTTGATTGTTTTTTGTCTACTATATTTACTTCTAGGGCATGATTTGAAATTTTGGCGTCCTTTTCTGATTTTGATCTTCATCTATTCAATGTTATTATTTGTGATTTTAGTTTTACAACATTATTTTACAAAATATATTATTCTTTTTGGCATACCACTTGAAACTTGTATTTTTATTTTATATTTTATTATTTAATTCGACCTCTATTTCCTTCATTATTTATTTCCGTTTTTGTTCTTCTCTTATTCCATATTGATATAATAACACCCTAATCTTTAGATATTTTTAACTCGTGCTTACATAAAGCTGAACCAATTAGAGTAGTAATGTTTTATTCGAGATACTCCTGTTGTTCTATTTTAGAAGAGCATTAATGCCAATCGCTTGGTGTCTTCTTCATCATGTGTTCATTTTACCTTGGATATTCCTGTTTAATCGTTACGGCTTGGCAGCTAAATTAATATCCGGGAAATTAAAACTAATATACGTAAATTAAACTATAAATTAACATATAGAATGATAATGATTTATTGCTTCCAAGTCATGTTTATGGATTGTTCTCGAGGGCAGCAATCGGCGAATAGACTCTGAATCAAGGCTGAGATCCTAAGTGATTATATGAGTTTTGAAGCACCCCAGTAAGGTAATATACGTATCCGCCCCAAGTTAAACCCCTGGTGTATGCTGTCACTTTTACTACTTGAGCGAGACTTTAACTTAATTAATATTAATTAGCCCTATTCCATTCCTTTTACTTTCAATCGTAATGGGATTCACAAACCAGTGAGTCGCCGTACATTTACAACAAAAAGGCCGAAGTTCTGAAGAACATATTTGGGAGATACAACAATAATGTTACATAGCTCTCATACTTCAATACTTCATCTCTCAGACATACAAAGTTCTCACACAAAATCTGACTAGTCTTCTCAAGATTCTTATACAACGTCACTCTAATCCGTCGCAGATTCTCGCGTCGCGCACGCCCTTTCTGCCAATAAGTAGTAAGCACTGCTGGTGAAATCTCGTTCAGGACAGGTGGATAATGCATTTTGTCATAACTAACCCAACGGCTCTAACATTTATGATATATTTGTCTTGCTATTATTTCTAATATTCTACGGTGGGACTAAATATTAATTACATCTCATTATTCATTACTCTATGGATCATTATATTCAAAGAAATTCTTATCAAATTATTATTGAATTGCTATTTACTCATACCTGCCAGAAAGATGAATAGTTAACATGATCATAGATATGAACTTAGGGTTTACTTATTATTCTATTGTGGTATTATATGATTACTTTATATTATTTTATTTTTATTTTCTTTATTAGTTTATTAATCATAATACAAAGTCAAATTATCACACGCTTATTTCTATCCCTAGGATGGAGATATATATTTCCGGAAAACGGTTGAAAAGAAAATCCAAGCTTTACAGCATACAATTTTTGAATTTTTTCCATCTTTAACTAAACGCACAAACATAATTTTCTTAACATTTAATAATCTTAATAATGATGTAAGATGAACTTTAAATAAATCTTTATCTAACCTAGTGATATTTTATAATAATATTATACTGATGACTAAAAATGATAAGATCATATATAATAATCACACTCAATCAATAATAATTAGATTTAACTATATAATAATTCAACAAAGGAATTATAATCTCCAGGAAATCAATACAATCTTTTCGATGAACATCTAACGTCTAATCCCACATATCAGTCATTAAAAAAATATTTATTAATAATATTAAAAATTAAGTGCTTTCTTTTTGTCATATAAAATGTCATTAAACAAAACTATTCCTCGTTTTTACGTTAACCAGCTTAACCTTAAAAAATTTATCTACCATCATGTTATCAAATTATTTTATTATTCTAAATCTATTATTATTCTAAATTTATTATTATTTTTCACTACTAACATTATTATTATTCTTGATTATTATTATTAGAAATTACTTAGTCTTCCGACCTTTTAACTCTCTACTCTCTTTCTCTCACACAACATGGTTCACAGTATTATCATTATATTATATATTCCATACACACACACAATATACATATAACTTAGCAACCACCCGTTCATTCACGCATCCACAATTCATTTAATTCACACACCACAAAAAAAAAAAAAAAAAAAAAACTCTTTCACTACTGTTTAAAACGCTTTCTCTTAACCTCCCTCCACACCCCCTTCTCCCTAACCTTCATTTTTTTTTTCCAAAATCTTTGGGGAATTGACGAAAAAAAAGAGAAAAGAAAACAAAAACAAAAAAAAAAAAAAAAAAAAAAAAAAAAAAAAAAAAAAAAAAAATATATATATATAATATATATATATATAATAATAATAATAATAATAATAATAATAATAATAATAATAATAATAAATAATAATAATACCGTTATTTAATATTTTATTTAAACAAAGTTACCAATTGAACAATAGATTTGCATAGTCTTCTATTTACCCCTATTTTTAAATTTGCAATGTTGCTCCATTTCCTGTATCTAACATATTTACTTCAACATCAATTCACACTATTTTATTGGCCTAACCTAATTACAATCATATTTTCCAAAGCAATTTATATTACATTTTAGAGAGGGATGGAAGTTGAGTTTGCAAACTTAAGCAAGTTGAATATATCTTTATTAATAATTAAAAAATCAAATTATGAACTGAAATAAACTCTTATGAAAGCTTTGAATTTTGCTTTAAGGATACTGAAGTGGTCTGCAAAGTACTAATAAATTTAAATGCTAATGAATATTAGTCATTCCATTACATATTAAGGAAGTTTTTTTTTTGGGGGGAGGGGGGTTTCTCAGAAAATGTTTCATAAGGTAAATTCCAGGAAAAAAATCAAATTATTTTCTACAAATCATCACGAAACATCCAGTATCATTAATACGTTGGTAAAAAATCATAAGAGGCAAGTGACATATTACAAACCTTGTTGCATTCCTAATAATGATTCAGTGCAGAAAGTAATGAATTCAAAAAGATACAGTTATAAATATTGCATTCAATGTAGGTCACTAAATTTAAGGAATCTTTTCACTGAGAGAGAGAGGGGAGAGAGAGAGAGAAGAGTGAGAGAGAGAGAGGAGAGAAAGAGAGAGAGAAAGAGAGAGAGAGAAGAAGAGAGAGAGAGAGAAGAGAGAGAAAGAGAGAAGAAGAGAAGAAGAGAGAAGAGAGAGAGAGAGAGAGAGAGAGAAGAGAGAGAGAGAGAGAGAGAGAGAAGTCAAGAAGAGATCCATCTATAATCATTCGATAATTTTCGGAAAACAATTCAAATTACTAATCAAATACAGAGCTATTATCTATTCCATAGAAAAAAATATAAATAGTGACAAATCATTCAACAGCACACACAAAAAACACGCACAACACACACACCTATATAATATATATATATATATATATATATATATATATATATATATATATATATATATATATAAACCAACACTCGTGCATTAGAAAGTTCTCTATCAATCATAGAAAAAGTGCAACCGGAAATTTCGTCTCTAAACACCGGAAATAAGTTCTTCCTCGACGATAACGTCTTCCTTCACCTCCTCCTCCTCCCCAATCAGGTTCCAGCCCTACCACTTCACCGTCTCCTGAAACATTCTCATTTACGTATAGAAAAGATATTTATCGATTCCAACGAGCTCGTGTTATATTAAACCGACCGTATGTATACCAAGAAAAACAAGAATCACACACATACACAAATATTAAATATATATATATATATATATATATATATATATATATATATATATATATATATATATATATATATATATATATATATATATATATATATATATATATATATATATATATATATATATATATATATATTATATATATAGTTGGGGCCCCATTTTTGCAGACAATGCTAGTGCCAAGTGACACGAGGAGAAACTGGCCGACACTTTCCTAATCCTATTTTTAAAGGGAAATTGAGGGGAACCGCCTTCCCTCAGGGTCTTTGTTGGACTTTTTTTGCGCACTTTTTTTTCTCCACCTACAGTTTTCGGAAGCACTTGCAGTTATTCAGTAGTATTGAGGTTTTCACTGCCAGTTCCCACGCTCTTTCCTGGGCTGTTTGTAGCCTTTCCTAGCACTAGTACATGCGTTCATGGATCTGCCATCCTTGGATTTCCATTCATGAGGACCTGCGTTCGAATATCGGTCTCGATAGTTTTGGAAGTTTGATTTTCACTCAATAGAGAGGGCTAAAATGAAGCCAAGAAAAAGGTGAGAAAAAAATTCAAAACCACGTTATCAAATCCAAGATGGCGGAAGCCACGTGGTCAAATTCATGTCGGAAAACCCACGTGATAAAAAAAAAATCAAGATGGCGGACGGACGAAGTTATAGTGTCAAGATTTTCCAGTGCCGTGACATCATCACCGGGTGTGCTTTGCAACATTACAATGAGCCAAGTGTCACTGCAATAATGCCTTATCTTCACTGCCAGATGTCGTCGAAAATGGGACTCCCCTCGTCCCTAGTGGGTGTGATCTAAGCAAGGGTGGCAAGTGCCGTTGCAAGAATTCTAGAAAAGTTAGAAAAGTGTTAGAAATAGCTCAAGAAAAAGCGTTGAAACCGGAAGTAAAAAACCACAAGTACCATTGAAAAACCGCAAGTGGAAAAAAAACGCAAAAAGGTCCATCAAAGAGCCTGAAGGGGAGTGGGGCGATTTCCTCTCATTTCCCCACCAAAATAGGCTCAAGAAAGAGCGTGGGTCCATTCCCACCTCACTCAGTGCCAACTGCTATTGACACCGTTTATATATATATATATATATATATATATATATATATATATATATATATATATATATATATATATATATATATATATATATATATATATATATATATATATATATATATATATATATATATATATATATATTACAGTCACGGGTGTTTTGAACTACTATCGAAGAATATCTCTTTTAGTATCTGTGCAAAGTGGCTTCGGGTAATATTCCTCTTTTACAATGACTTTCATCAAACCAAGAAAATCAAGCAACCCAACTTCAAGG